>LPNX010605693.1:207506-246992 GCA_001517045.1 Pseudotsuga menziesii
TGGCCTCACCCCTCACTATTTTGGAGTCCATGCGCTGCACATTGTATTGATTTGATGCTGGAGGATGTGGGGAAAATTCCCTTCATCAAGGAGGTTGTTGATCAGGCTAGGAGTATCACCAAATTCATATATAACCATGCTTGGGTTCTTAGCCTCATGAGGAGATGCACGAGAAACAAGGAATTGTTGCGCCCTGGAATCACACAATTTGCCACCAACTTCATTTCTCTTCAGTCTTTGCTTCGAGTTCAGTTTGAGCTGAAGCAAATGTTTGTTTGTGATAAGTGGCGAGACTGCACATATAGCAGGAGAGAGGATAGGAAAGCCATCGCTAGATTGGTTTACACCGACTCCTTTTGGGAAGGAGTGGAGGAAGTGTCCTCAATCAGTGAACCTTTGGTAAAGGTTTTGAGATTAGTTGACAGTGACAAGCCCGCTATGGGCTATTTGTATGAGGCCATGGATAGGGCCAAAGAGTCTATTCGGTCTTATTATGTCGGAAAGGGTACCCCTGGATACAACAGACAGATGATGTTATGGGAGTTGATTGATACACGATGGACTGGGATGCTCCATCGACCTATTCATGCAGCTGCACTTTTCCTCAACCCTGCCTTTTCATACAAGTGTAAGCTTGATTTTGATGAAGAGGTTTTGGAAGGGCTTATTGAATGTATGAATAGGATGGTACCTAGTTTTGAGACTCGAGAGAGTATTACTCGTGAGATGGAGATGTATCGAGAGGCTACTGGACTATTTGGCTATGCCGATGCTGTCCGTGCAAGGAACAATTTGACTCCAAGTAAGTGATTGCAAATTAGAATTTATTTGTATTTTGAAAATTTGAACTTCAAATTCTTAAATTTTAATTGTGTTTTATGATTTATCATTTTATTTGAAATTTGAATTATTTAATCCGATTCTTCTTCTTGTTTATTGTAGGTGTTTGGTGGAGGACATATGGTGCAAGGGCACCAAATTTAAAAAAATTTGCCATCCGAGTCCTCAGCCAAACCTGTAGTTCTTCTGGATGTGAGCGTAATTGGAGTGTCTTTGATAAAATACACTCAAAGAAACGCACCAGGTAAGTACTAAGAACTTTATCAAAGCAATTAAATTCATTGTAATTTAAGATCATGTTTCATAATGGTTTCCTCTGGCATCAAGACTCATTAAATCTTTTTATCACCCTCTTACAGGTTGGAGTTCCCACGCCTGAATGACTTGGTGTATGTCCACTACAATCTTCGACTGTTGATGAAGCAGGTGGAGAAATCACCCGATGTGGATGCCATTTGCTTGGACAATATTGATGTATTGTCCAAGTGGAGGGTGGAGGCTGATTTACCTATCATGGAGGAGGCACCTGCATGATTAGATGAGGAGCAGCAGCAGGGGCAGGAGGATGAGGAGCAGGAGGAGGAACAGAAGGAGGAGGCGGACCGCTTTGACCCAGAGGACTTCATGGAGGGTGATGTGGCTTCATCAGCACCACCTTCTACAGTGGTCGATGCATCTACTCCCTTATTGGCATCGAGTCCCTCACTGGCACCTAGTCCCTCATTGGCACCTAGTAGTACAGGGCCAGGACCTTCTACTGTCAGGTGTAGGCCTAGCAAACAACCCATTATGTTTTCCCGTAAAAGGGGAAGAGGGCATTGATTTATATTTCAGAGACAGATAGTTAGCTACTAGTTTTGTGATGTCATTTTGTATTATCATATATGTATTGGACCATTGATTTCCCACTTTTGACTCTTGAGTACTATTGGACAACTATATTCAGACTTTCAGTATCGACTTTTATGTCTCATATTATATTTGGCATGCCTACATGATATCTATCAGTGTTTTTTCTATATTTATGTGTCAATGTATTTATTTGATGTCATTGTTGCTTTATATGCTTAAAATTATGAAAAAAATGAATATATTTTGTCTTTTTAAATATTTTCTGCGGTTTGCCGATTTTTGCCGATTTTTTCCGCCGATGTTGCCGAGAAAGATGTTTTCTGGACCCTTGCCGATTTTTTGCCGATGCCGATGTTTTCTAGTATGCTGTGTATAAAGGTAAGCTCACTATACACTTAATGTACTTTATGATGATGATGCTAAGGATGATGATATGATGTATACTTTATCTATACACAGTCCAAGTGTAATGTCAATGTATGAAGTGATGTAAACAATGGAGTATATACAGTAATATACATACAGTGGTGTATGTATACATGATGTATGCTACCTCATGATGATGTTGCATACTACAGTATGATGATGGGTGAACTATGTACAATGATGTACACACAATTGAATAGTAATGAGATGATGCAATATGCATGTTCAGAACTTGATGTATACAGACCATGATGATGATGATCTCCCATGCTATGATTTGATGAACACCTTGTTGTACACCATGGTGAATCCTTGTAATCTTATGAAAGGTATGTTGATAAGAGTACAGTGGATACTTTATGATAATGATGTATACAGTGATGTGCATGTACAGCAATATACAGTGGTACATTTACAAGTGTGTGAGTATACATGTGGTATGTACAGTAATGAGTGAACAGTGAAGTGTAAAGTTGTGATGCATGTTCGATGATGATACATAATGATGCATACTTGATGCTTACCTTATGATGATGATGTCTTGTACACTATGATAATGAGCAAACCTGGCAGTGTTGTAGCAGTAGAAGACCAGCAGTATTGATGAACAGAAGACCAACAGTGTTGATGTGTACCTTATGAAAGATATTGATGAGCAGACCTTTGATGAGCAAAGAAGATTGACCAAAAGTGATGAGTAGGTTGATGAGCAGAGAAAATTGACCAACAGTAATTGATCAGTAAATTGCAAAAAGTGATGAGCAGAGGTTGACCAGTAGAGATCAATGTGCAGAGGTAAATGAGCAGAGATTACTTGCAAGTAGAATCTTGCACTTGAGGATTGTACTCCGCAACCCTTTCTTAGTTGGAGCTACGAAAACTAGGTTGGGTCATGTTACAAGAGTTGGTACTTTTTTCATCAATTGGTGTTGATTGTAATCGAGAAAATTGTAGTCTTCCATTACCATAACTAAAGATCAAAATTACATATATTTTTGTGTCTCTCTTGATGTGATGTGTTGTCTGCCGAATGCACACCGTAAGCGGAAATCTTTTGGACTGTTGTTTCCCTAAACAGGAAAGGTGTGGCCTTGGGGGCACCGTAAGCGGAAATCTTTTGGACTGTTGTTTCCCTAAATAGGAAAGGTGTGGCCTTGGGGGCAAACAAAGAGCCAGGTGCTGTTACCTGATCCCAATTCCTCCGTTTAGGCTAACTCGTAATGAAGCCAAGGGGGGTAGTCCCTAAAAAACGTTGTCTAAGGCTTTTGTTTAAAGTGTTCTGAGATGGAAGATAAGAATTAGTGTTGTTTAGGAGTTTTTGATATACACAATAATCAATTTAGGCAATCCACGTTGCTATTTGCAAAACACGATATAAATTGAATTATAAGACGAAAATTAAAGCAGCCACACATGTATAACTTAGAAATAAACGGACAAATGGTCCAAGCAAGATAATGCAAGAATTAAAAGACCAGTGCCTTAAATGGAGTCAAAGTGTTGGGGATGCTGAAATACAAGTCTTTGATGTTTGTGAGATCGTTTTGCAAATGCTCTTGGTCGATTTTATTGTGTATTGTTAAGATAATCTTGTTAATTAGGCTAAGGGAATTTCCAACCAGTACGCAAGGTACTGGAAATCTAACCGAAAAAATATTCTAAGTGGCCTTGTTCGAAGACATGTTGGACCGTCCAATTTGTAGCGAGGCGTTCGATAACTTTCCAACCACTGCAAACAAGGAGAGCTACCCAGCGCCCACAATAAAGATTTGCCCACTTAGAGATATTATTGCGTTCAACGCCAGTTCGTTGGTTATGGGGTGATAAATTTTATTATGGTTGTAGTTGGAGTTAAGTGTGCAAATTAACAAGTTATAGTGCTTATGGGAATCTCGAACGAGTAGAGCATACACACTGTAGAATGGTAAGTTCCAATTTTATGGGAGAATGTGAGTTGCAAATTTTATTAACAAACACAACTCTCTGACAAAGAGAACTCTCGATCCACCTTATGGTGAGATTCAAGAGTCTTATCTAACCTACTATGCGAATGCAATGCAAATGTTCTCCGATAGAGAGTGCTCTTGACTTGTCTTATGACAGGTTCAAGAGTCTTTAGGTTCTTTTTATGAATAATTAAAAAGCAAAAATACACATGAAGCAAGAAGCATGCAAGTGATGAAAATTAAAACTAGCAATTAGTGGAAATAAACTAAGTCTAGCAATTAGTGGAAATAAACAAAGTCTAGCAAGCAATCTAATCTAAGAAAGAAAAAAACACAATACACACTTCCCCCAAATAGGGGAAGTAGAAAAAATGTGGGAGGCTTAACCCCACTAGTCCTTTTTTATTAATGATTACAATGAAAGAGATTTTAACCCTTGAAAAAGAAAGATTGCAAACTACTAAGATGAATCAACCTTAATGGCTTTTACAAGGATGCAATTTTATGCTTGTACTTGTCTTCTTGTTTTGCACTCCTCTTCAATCCTCAAGCCTTTGGGCTTGCTCCCTTGGTTCACTTTGTCCTTGCTACCTACACAGGAAAACCAAACACTCATGCACCCATTACTGTTAACAAACAAAACTAATCTAGATGCAAAAATATTGAAATTATTCTAAGTGAGAAATTGAAATTTTTAGTCTTTTTGAAGTAAAAAAGTAGGAAAAAAGTACATGCAAAAAAGAGTCAAAAACAAACTGAAAAAGATGAAGAAATAGGGAAACCAACAAAGGAATTAGATGGCTGCAAAAAATGAAGAAAAGGGGCAGCCAAATAGGAAGAAAGATGGCTGCAAATAAGGGAGGAAAAAAGGCTCAAAAAGTGCCAAAAAGTGGCTGCAAAAAGTGCCCAAAAAGGATGAAAATGAAGGAAAAAGAGGGCAGCCAACTAAGAGAAACGTTGGCTACAAAATAATGAGGAATGGGACAGCCAAACAAAGAGAAGAATGGTTGCAAACAAAAAGGACGAAGAGGGCAGCCAACAAGAGGACAGTTGACTGCAAAAATTGAAGGAAAGAGGGTTAAAAGAAAGAACAAAAAGAGGCAAAAAAGAAGAGCAAAAGAGAGGTAAAGCCAAGAGCAAAAGGTAAGGAAGAAAACCAGAGAAGCAAGAAAGGTAAGGAGTGAAAACAAAGAGGCAAGGTAGCAGGTATACAGAAGAAGGAAAGACAGGATAGACTTGTAACCAATGAAAAGATTTTAAATTTTTTATTAGGAGAGATAAGAAAGAGCCCCTTTTAGCCGTGTGTTTTTTGAAGGTGGGATCAAGCGCTCTAAAGAACGTGCATGGTGAAAGTATTAGATTAAGAACTCTTGATGAGAAACTGGTTGAGCTTCAACCCCTCCTCCTTTGGCGATTCCTGAAACAAAACACTCAACAAAAGTAAACGAGATCAAGTGCTAGAATGTAATAATCAAATAAATATTTGAAAAGCAATGGTATAACTGACTACTTCCTGCCCACTTCAAACATATAATGAATATTGCATAGATAGCCAAATTAAGAATTAAATGGCTACCCTATCGTGCTAGATTTATAGCCCTCATGAGCTAGCATTGATCAAATATTTACAAAAGAAAGAGTAGGGTAAGAACGAGATCACCTCACAAGATGAAAATCACATACAAAGAGCCCACGCATAGACCTCCAAAGTCACTTTATTCCAATAATCAAGTGTCTGTTACAAAATTGGCAGAGTTCTCTTGCACATTCTCCATATGCAAATGGGAAGAAGAGACCCTTATTCATACAAAAAGAAGAAAGATAGGGTTTAAAACCCTAGCGCATGGATCAAGGATAGATTAGGGGGCGCAAACCCTCACTCACGGAGGTGCTAACTGCATTGATCTGGAGTTGAACTGAGTGTCGAAAGGTGTGATTGGGGTGAGGTGGCCTCCACCTAGGCAAGGCGCCCACCCAGTCTCATTGGAATTATCAACCAACCAATAAAAACGTGCCAAAGAGGAAAAATGTCCATGCATGGAGAGAGGCACAAATCCCAAGGTGAAGTTGACTGTAGCACTCCGATACTAACTCAAATCAATCCAAACTTGATTGGAATCATCCCAGATGCTTTTTGTCGAGCTAATTAGCCCTTTATTAAATCAAATTTGGCTTTTTTGGAGATATTTTGATTTTCTCCAATTTAATATTTTTTATTATTTTAATTAATATTTTTCATTTTATGGATTTTTTGAGAAAATATTAATTACAAGGTCAAATGATAGTCTGAAACTTAGGATAAGTGTGTCTAGGGGTTAAATGGGTGTTTTGGCTTAGAAAATAAGTCTTTATTTGCCAAAAACACCCCCCATACCACTGAATTATTACAATTTGAAAATTTTCAATTAAACCATACTAAAAATGGTTTAATTAATTGAAAAAATTAATTATTTCTTTATAGTCAAAAAATAAAAAATAAAAAAGTGCTACGCGTTCGGGAAAAAAAAATTCGGACAATGTTTTAATGCATCCCGGGGCTTAGGAAATGACCATAGAACATACAACTAGTGTCTAGTAGGTTCATATTCATCAGTTGGACTCTAATAACCCCCCAAGGCCCAAATTTCAAAATCGGGCATTCGAACTTTGGAGGAAGCGGGAGAAAAACTCATCGATTATACTCAGCTAAAGGCAAAGCATAATCGACAAGGGAAAAAACTCCCTAGAATACCTTAGTTGAAGATTAAGTCTTGAGGGACCAAGCCGCTCAAAACCCCTACTAGCACACTTTATTATAACAACCCCATGGGGCATACTCATTTCAGTACAAAAATAAAATTGGCTAGGCATAAAATTTTGAACCTTTGATACACTGGATATGAACACAGATCATGTTCATCAACTGGCGGCTCAACTGAACGTTCAACTATTGTACAAAATAGTTGGTAACATAATGATTGTGCTTAGGACTCATGGTTGATTTAGTTGATGCATATGATGATGAAATTTATAACATAATGCTCGATATACTCTGATTGATTAAAATAAAGCAAAAAGGTTTAAATTGGTCTCACACTGATTCATCCCCCTCTTAGTGTGGCCATTGTGTCCAACAGCCGACAATACTCTGCATCCATTGTTTGAATCTTGGTTTGGAGTTCTTTATTCTGACTAATGAGCTCCTCGTTTTGTTGTTGAGTGAGCCTCTTTCTTCTTAGTACTTCTTTGGAAGCTGCTATTAATTCTTGATAGCCTGCATTGATCTCTTCTAAATCTTCTCTCAACATCATGTTTGTTATCATTAACTTTTCATTCGAATCATTTAGATATCCATTTTTATCCTTAAAATATGTTAATGATTTTTTCGAGACTTCAACTTCTGACAATGATTCCATAACTTTTTTATGTGCAAGATCTTCTTGTTCCTTTAATTCTTCAATATCTGAGGGTTTTGAACAAGTACCTATTTCAAAATCAGAAATTATTTGTTTACCTCTATCTTTATAAGCTTCCTTGTGCAATTATGGTGCATGCTTCAATTCTTCCTAAATCTCTTCAAGAGTTTGGTCTACTGTATGATACTCTTCATCTGCAACCTGTATGTCTTCATCGTTGGATGAATCTTCTATGATAGTTACAATACTCTTTTGGAATTTTGAATTAAGGATGGCCTTCATATTCATCAGTTTATTCTTAGGCCTAGTTTTGTGTCTCCAATCTCTTCCCCTATTCTTTAGAGCAAGGGTATCATCGTTTTTGTACTAGAAGAAAGTTCTCCAGCCATGTTATTTTCTTCAACGTCCCTGGGAGTATTGGGAGCAGTCATTTCTTCCTTTTGAAACTCACAAACCAATTCCTTATGTACCTCTATTTTCGAAATTTCCGACATAGGCTCATTATCAGCATTGACTTCATCTTTTGGTTGAGTGCTTGCATGTTCAACCTTTCTCTTCCGCGCTTTCGAACCTTTGTATCTCTTCTCTGTCTCTTTACCATTAGTATGCATCTGGGCTTCGAATATCTCTGGTTCAAAACCAGACCAAAACAAAAAATGCTACCAAGATCTATCCAGCTTCTTTAATTCAATGACTATTAACAATTTAATTAAGTCGTTATGAAAAACAGAGTGACTGGTATGGTCGGGGTGATTTTTGAAGAAATTCAATGACTTAATATGGAATTTCTCATTTACACATTATGTCAAAACACTTGACCTATCTAGCGTTTATGATTAAAAATTACATCTGAATTTGAAATATAAATCACAAAGATCAAGAACTTTCCAAGATAGAAGCAAATCATTCCACATGAATACACAGGAAATTTTGGTCAATGGGTCGAGCAAAACCCCAACTCTTGGGGAAAACCCTAGAAAGAGAAATTATCATTAAAGAAGAAACTCATAAATTTTCCACCTACACAGAAAAATTATTCTTTTGACCCTTACAAGCAAAATTCACCCCCAAACAGAAACAAACAGCAAAATACCTCGAAATCATTGCCAACAACTTGTTGTACGATCACAGTACGGCCTCACACATGCGATGTACGGAACTATACTTTTTGCCACACATGTGGTACGAACTGTACTTTCTGCAAATTAATGCTAATGTACTTTCTGTTGTTTGCATTGGGAAATGTGCCAAGGGTTTTCTCTTTCTCTCCTTTGGTCTCAATCTTCTCTCTCTCTCCTCATCAATGGTGGTGTTTCTAAATTGTCCGCAACCCTAGTTTTATACTTTAAAAGATGTAACTACTTCTCTAACCAACTTAATCTTATGGTTGAGATGACTTTTACAAAATCAAGGGCCATCATTTAATAATTAATTCACTTTAATTATTAAATACTAACTTAAATGAGACACAAACTATAAAGTACAAAACATCACTTTATTTATATATAACTCGTCTTTTATACATAAATACACAAGGGACAAATCACATGTTCTCTTTATCACACAACACCCAAAACTATAAAGCAGACCTTCAGAGTTAACTTTTCAACACTCCCTCTTAACGAGGAAGGTTCGCAGCACTATCTCCACCTCCGATCCCTGCAACAGCTCCCTACTGCTCTGGAATCAACCTCAGAAATAGATGTTCTACCTTGAACTGAAACTCTGAAGCCTGAGACTCGACTTGAGTCTCATCAACCTGCTCATCTGCACCATCACTTGACTGGCAAAGCCTTCTATCAATGCTCTGGAGGGAGTCACTCTCCTCTTCAGGTCCATATCTATCAAATGCAGTATTATCCTCATCCTCTGATTCTGATAGCCACCCTGCTCCTGGACGTACAATATGCCCTCTTAGGACATAAAGTCTATCCCTGCGATCTCCCAATAAGATGGTGGTCCCAACTAGCTCATCTCTCCGATACAGGAAAACATGGCCAGACCTGATCATCATCCCATAGCCTTCATCCTCAAAGGATGAAACTGAGAGTTTGCTTACTCTCATCCCAGGTACAAACAATACTCCACGTATTTCCAAGATCTCTCTGCAATCTAGTTGAAATCTGATAATTCCAACTCCTCGGATAGCAATCTGGGGACTATCAACATCTGTCTGAATGAAGTGTCTCGGCGCCAACATTGTGATCATCCAAAAAGAGTCATATATTCCAGTCATATGTCTGGTTGCACCACTGTCAACAACCCAGACCTTCTCAAAGGATGAACTTCCTATATTGGAATCAATTGAGACAAGCGAAAACTCTTGATCAAACTTCGTAGCATATCCTTCTACCGCTGTAGAGGCTGCCACATCTCTTTCAGTCTTTACAATCTTTTTCTCTGGACACTTCGAGGCATAATGCCCCATTTGCCCACAATGGTAGCACCTGATCTGACTGAAGTCTTTCTTTTTCTTGTTTTTCTTTGTTGCAAGGGCTACATTTTGCTCCACCTCCTTACTGACTTGCCCACCCAAAGCTCCTTCTCGAATCTCCTCTTGGGTGAAATCATCCCACAACCTGGACCAGTCCGAAAGTTTCTCTCTGCCAACAATACATTTGACAAAGACCTCCCATCTCTTGGTGAAGCCCTTCAAGGCTATTCTCACGAAGTCTGAGTGTGAGATGGTCTTTCCTACCGCTGCCAACTCATCTTTGACCTGAGCCACACGAGTCATGTAGGAAGTTACACTTTCATCTTTTGTCATCTTCACATTGTGTACCTTGTCTTTCAAGGCCATCTTTTGGTTCTCGTTCTTTGCCTCAAACAACTGCTTCAGGGTGTCCCACATGTCATTGACAGTCTTTGTCTCTGCCAAATGCGGGATCAGATGATCTTTCACCCCATACAGGATCACCCTCTGGGCTCTGGCTTCTAAGGCTTCAAATTCTTCTAATGCATCCTTGTTTGTGGGCTTCGTCATCACGATGCTTGCAAAGCTCCAAATATTCCATTCCTTTAGCACTGCAGTAATCCTCACTTTCCAAGGTAGAAAGTTGGATATGCCATCCAACCTATCTTCGTACCGAATGCTCATCATCTAGAAAATATCTCACAACAAAACTTCTAAACTGAAAGACAACACAATTCTGTTCTATGATTCAAAACTTGAACACTACTTCAACTTGGCTCTGATACCATGAAGAAATTCATTGACTTAATATGGAATTTCTCATTTACACATAATGTCAAACACTTTATCTATCTAGGGTTTATGATTAAAAATTACATCTGAATTTGAAATATAAATCACAAAGATCAAGAACTTTCCAAGATAGAAGCAAATCATTCCACATGAATACACAGGAAATTTTGGTCAATAAACCGGGCAAAACCTCAACTCCTGGGAAAACCCTAGAAAGAGAAATTATCATTAAAGGAGAAACTCATAAATTTTCCACCGAAACAGAAAAATTATTCTTCTAACCCTTACAGGCAAAACTCAAACAGAAACAAACAGCAAAATACCTCGAAATCAGTGCCAACAACTTGTTGTACGGTCACTGTGCGGCCTCACACGTGCGTTGTACTGAGTTGTACTGCTACCACATGTGTGGTACGAACTATACTTTCTACAAATTAATGTTGTTGTACTTTTTATTGTTTGCATTGGGAATTTTGCCAAGGGTTTTCTCTTTCTCTCCTTTGGTCTCAATCTTCTCTCTCTCCTCATCAATGGTGGTGTTTCAATTTGTCCTCAACCCTAGTTTTATACTTTAAAAGATATAACTACTTCTCTAACCAACTTAATCTTATGGTTGAGATGACTTTTACAAAACCAAGGGCCATCATTTAATGCACCCACATTTAATAATTAATTCACTTTAATTATTAAACACTAACTTAAATGAAACCCAAACTATAAAGTACAAAACATCACTTTATTTATATATAATTCATCTTTTATACATAAATACACAAGGGACAAATCATGTGTCCTCTTTATCACATAACACCCAAAATTATAAAGAGGACCTTCAAAGTTAACTTTTCAACAATTTTTTACCCTTGTGACCATTTTTTCTAGGCTCTTAAGCAAATAATAAGGTAGATTTAACCTAGATTCCCCATTCAGATGCAATAAAAATCTTAAATGATACCTGAACACTATCGCAAATTGGCCTTCACAAGTGATGTACCGCTGAACAACATTAAGCACATCCCTCCATTTTGGTTTTACATTATTCAAATGAATTCCTTTACCCCAATCTAGCTTTTCGTAACCAGGCAACAAAAACATGCTTAAATCAACCTCAAATAAATGTTTTTTAAACCATCTTTCACCTTCGAGGGTTATGCATGTTGCTTCTGCAATTGTGGTTTTATTTACTTTGAAGCTTGGGGTTTGAAAACTGGCAGACGAATCCTTATAATTCTTCACAAAAGTATTTGTCACCTCCAAATTGTGACCACTAAGCTTTTTGTAGAACGAAAACCACCCCACGTTCTGTATCATTTCTGCACATTTAGGGAATTCTTCGGCCCACTTAACATTTTTTGGTTCAAATCTGCAAATTTTGCCACTGCCTTTCTTCATCGAAACAAGTTTTGGTCCTGCTAGGTCAGGACTTCAAAGTTGAGGAGTGTCCCTCTTGTTTACGCCACGTTCTGCAAATAATAACTCCTACACGAAATTCCATAAATGAATAGGGATTACAAACACTTGGTTCAATGTATTTCATGATATCAAGAACAGCTAGTACTGCCAGCTTCTATCAGTCATTATGAGCAGAGGCTCCTCCACTAAACACACGCCCAGTTTGTGACAAATGTCACAAGCCAATTTCCAAATATGAGCAATCCGGCAACGCCAGCCTATAACCCCATTATGCATTCTGTTGATAGAATGTACTATGACCATTTGTAATATATAACTTTTGAAATCTATGGATCATTCACCAAAAGTTAAAACATTACATCATATTTATAATAAACTTGGAAGAATTAATGAAAATGAGCCACATTTTTCCTATTTATCATAACAAAATAAACAAATAAATGGAAAATTAAAACCTAAGGAACCTAATGAATAAGTAAAGTACTTAATATAACCTAAGGAACTTAATGAATTTCAAGGTGGAAACGATCTTCTAAGAAAAGACCTAGGGTAGAACTAGTATACAAATCTAGTGCTAACACTCTCAATGGCTTTTCTAAGCCATGGAACGTCTTTGTCAAATGTGTGTTGGCTAGGGAGAAGCTCCCTGACAGGCAAAGATTGTGGTATGACTTTGTTCCAGAAGAGATCTGTAAGGGTCAAGGTTCAGGTTCATCCAGTAGTGCCCCACAGATCGTGGATGAAGAGGCTCTAGCCCTAGCAAGCAAGGGCAAGGGCAAGGGCAAGGCAAAGAAGAAGAAGGGTGGTAAGAAGAACATTGACATGCCAAAGGTCAAATGTTTCATCTGCCACAAGCCAAGACAATTTGCCTCCTATTGCCTAGACAGGAAGAAGAAGAACAATACACATATGGCAAGTTCTGTAGAGCTGGAAGAGTTCAGCAAAAACTTCAACAAGGATTTTTGTTTGATAGCTTGCATGGAAAGCACCACAGGCAGCAGCATCAGGTACATTGACAACGGAGCATCTTGTCAAATGACAGGACAGAAAAGGTTCTTCGGAAGCTTGCAAGAGGGTGGAGTAAATCTCTACATTTAGTTGGGAGGTGATGCACGGTATCAGGTGCAGGGAGTTGGTACTGTTTCGTTTCAGAGGGAGTCTGTCAAACCCCTCAGTTTTGTTGACGTATTATACGTTCCGGGGTTAACGAAGAACCTCATATCCGTTTCCACCCTAGAGGACAAGGGTTTTCAGGTGAAGTTATGTGATAGGAAAGTGTATATCAAGCCAAAGGGGTCAGATAGGAGTTTGGATCGGATGATTGGGATCCGAAGCGGGAAGGTGTACAGACTACACTTTGAGTCTACAAAGGCTCTGGTTAGCAGCAGCAGCAGTCAGGGTGAGTTGTGGCATAGAAAGATGGCACACTTACACCATGGAGCACTGAAACACTTGAGACAGGAAGTTACTGGAGTTCTTCAGGTAAGGAGGAGAAGCATGACTACTGCAAGGGTTGTGCGTTGGGGAAGAACATCAAGAGGCCTTTCCCACATAGTGAGCACAAGTCTAAGGTGACCTTGGACTCGATGCATTCGGATGTTTGCGGACCCATGAGTGTCCAATCTTTCAGTGGCTACAGTTATTGCATCACATTCATTGGTGACTATTGCAGGAAGACCTGGATCTATTTCCTGAAGGCCAAATCAAAGGTATTCGAGCGGTTTCGGGAGTTCAAGACTCTCGTGGAAAACCAAATAGTGAGGAAGATCCAAGTATTGAGGATAGACAACGTGGGTAAGTACAACTACAAGCAGTTCTTGGTGTTTTGTTCATCGAAGAGGATAAAAAAGGAGCATACAGTTCCTCATACCCCACTCCAAAATGGAGTGGCGGAGAGGAAGAACAAGACATTGGTAGGAGCAGCCAAGGCCATGCTATTTGATCAAGGATTGTCAATATTCCTATGGGTCGAGGCATACGGGACCGTAGTCTACATTCAGAATAGGTGTCCCCACACAACTTTGGGGAGGAAGACATCTAAGGAGGTCCTCACGGGCACTAGACCAGATGTGAGCCACTTGTGCATATTTGGTAGTGTCTTCTATTGTCACATTCATGCTGACACTAGGAAGAAGTTGGACCCTCTAGAGAGAAGGGGTTACTTGTTGGTTAAAGCAAGACTTTGAAGGCATACAGAGTATATATTTCGACTCGCAAGAGGATCATTATGAGCAGGGATGTCCAATTTGATGAGGACAAAGCCTTACGAAGATCTATGGACTTACCAACATAGGAGCAGCCAACACAGGACTCGGGAGTCAAGTTGGAGGAGCCACAGGTACAGGTACAAACACAAGGCACAAGTTTCGGTAGTTAGAGGGAGTCAAGTGGACAAAGTCCTTCGATCATTAACTTGGAGGATGAGCCATAGCAAAAGGAGGATATCCAACAGTCACAGTAGGTAGACACTAGGCCACGGCCTAAGTGGTACAAGCCCACAGTTCAGGATTCCAGGCAGGTGACTCTTCCACAGAGCTCCATGAGGCAAAGCAAACCACCAAACAGACTCAGCTATATGGCACTGATGACAGAGTTGATTAACTTCGAGCCTTCCAGTTTCGAGGAGGTTGCACAGCATGATGTGTGGCAAGAGGCTATGGTTCAGGAGTATGACTCCATCATGAAAAAACAGATGTGGGTTGTTGTGTCAAGGCCAGAAGGAAAACGGGTGGTTGGATCCAGATAAGGTAATGCATGTAACAGATGAAAGAATGGAGAAGTGCAAGGCACACTTCGTGGCAAATGGGTATTCACAAAAGGAAGGTATTGACTATGAGGAGACCTTCGCCCCATTCACCACCATTCACCAGATACTCTTCTATTTGGACTATTTTCTCATTAGCAACAAAGATGAGTTGGTGTGTTCATCAAATGGACGTGAAGATTGCCTTCCTCAACGGAGTTATAGAGGAGAAGGTATTTATTGAGTAGCGCAAGGGGTTTGAAGTGGAGAACAGGGAGTTGCATGTATGCAAGTTGCAGAGAGCTCTTTATGGGCTCAAGCAGGCACCTCGGGCATGGTACTCGAGGATCGACAGCTATCTATAGGAAATGGGATTCCAACGGAGTGAGGTTGACCACAACCTGTATTTCTTGTCAGGTGAGGTGCCTCTCATACTGGTTTTGAATGAAGATGATCTCTTTCTTACATGAGAAGAAAGGTTGATTGACGATTGCAAGTCCAACCTTGAAGTTGAGTTTGAGATGAAAGACCTTGGGTTAATGCATTACTTCCTAGATCTGGAGGTTTGGTAGAGAGATGGGTGATTCTTCATTGGTCAGGGAAAGTATGCAGTAGAGATCTTGAGGAGATTCAGGATGGAGGACTATAGACCCATGTCCACACCTCTAGTTACCAACTGGAGGACGATTGATGCATCGAGTTCAAAGGAGTTTGATCCTACATTATATCACCAGCTTATCGGGTGACTCATGTATCTTGTCAACACACGGCCAGACATTAGCTTTGCATTCAAATCTTTGAGTCAGTTCATGGTGGACCCTCGAAGAGTACAATGGACAGCTGCAAAGCATGTTCTTCGTTACATCAGACGCATAATGGAGTATGGATTGGTTTATGAGCGCAGTGGGAGTATACAATTAGCAAGCTTCACAAATGCTGACTGGGCAGGATGTGTAGAAGACCGAAAGAGCACTTCATGTTGTTACTTCAACATTGGGTCAAGAGTTGTCTCTTGGTTTAGCAAGAAGCAAAAGTCGGTTGCTTTGAGCTCGGCAAAGGCTAAGTACATGGCAACCAGTTTGGATGCATGTGAAGGGATGTGGCTGAGAAAGTTGCTTTCAGGGTTATTAGAGTGTGAGTTGGAGGCTACAGTGGTTCGTTGTGACAATCAGAGTGGCATCAGACTATCTGAAAATCCAGTGTTCCATGACCGAAGCAAACACATAGACATCCGATATCACTTCTTGAGAGACTGTGTATAGAGAAGAACCATTCGATTGGAGTACATTCAAACAGATGAGCAAGTGGCGGACATATTCACCAAGGCACTTTGCAGGCACAGTTTTGTGAAGTTCAGAGACAAGTTGGCGTTGCTACCGAATCCCTTCCTCGTTGAGAGGGAGTGTTAAAAAGTGGCCACAAGGAAGGTCTTTTATAATTTGCATGTGTCCTTGCTTGATAGAAGACATAAAACATGAAGCCAAATTGATCATTGCCTTTATCCAAAGTGTATACTTAGGAAAAGTGATCTAATTTTAATTTGACTTAATGGAGGTACTTTTATAAAGTTCAAGTGAAAAATAATTTAAGTGATGGCTAATCTAATCTTAGCCATTGATCTCACCAGAGGATCTCATCCAGTGATCCATAGTGAGAGTTAGGGTTTTCGCTTGGCCATTGAGTTAAAAGGAGATTGATTTGGTGGAGAGGACACGCACACAATTGCTTTGAAACACACATTGTCAGCGAGATTTCTTGCTCGTAGCTTTCAGCCAGAGAGCGAGAAAGAAAGTTTGCAGGAGAATTTTGCAGAGGGTGAGACTGAAGAGCATATATCCGAAGGTTGACAGGACAACACAAGAAAATCGCAAAGGTCGTACACAGTGACGTAGGGAGGTCGTATTGGTGACGCAGTGTTATCACCAACCTTGTAGTTGCCTATGTATGATGGATCCAGGATGGATGGTAGAGGGGCAAGCAACTAAGGAGGTGGAACCAAGACTGCCTAGACTCCCAAATGGATGGTTGTCACATCAATCAAGGCAGCCTTCACTTTATGTTATCTAAGTCCAAGACAACAAAGGGGGAGACCCAAATCTAGTCCCGACAGGAGAGATCAGACCTAGACACCAGATCAAATCGAGTAGGCATGAGGTACGTAAGGTGTAAGGTAATTGAAGATTCTAGATCTATGGGAGATGGTACCAGGTGTGCCAAGGCTTTGGATTAGGGTTTTGGAAGTGTTAAGTTCGATCCAAAGTGGAACCAAGGTAACTTATGGGGTGGATACAAGATCTAGCGCTGAGGTACTAACAACTGATGAAGATAACCGCTGCCTTGGGAAACGTAACCAATGCAAGGTGAGTAAGGACAGAGCTGGGACTATCTAGTACCAAAGGGATAGACTCAATGCAAGATGTGACAATGTCAAAATACCTGAGTCATCAAAGAAAAGTCAACTTTCAGGGAAAAGAGGTCAAAAGAGGGCTAGCACTAGGATTGGAGATCAATGCCTGTTGGGCCTTGGGCATTGGAGTCAGTATTTGCACAGCATTAGAGTGAACCCACTTGGGATATGCCCTGATCTATGGACCCATAAAAGTGTTTGGCCCAGAAATTTCAGTTTGCAGGGGAAACCAACAGAAGGAGGGCTAGCGTTAGGGTTTGGAGGGACAGATCCTCAGATCTAAGACAGTCTATGAGGAATTAGCTCAACGTTGGAGGAGAAGTGGGATGTGGATGACCCGATCTACAAACCCAAGTTGGAAAATTTCCAAAAAAGTCAAAATCTGATGAGGAGTGTTAGGGTGCAGAAAGTCAGTTTTTCAGATCTAGGGTCTTCTGGCAGCAACTAGCTCAGCATTGGGAGTGTTCTGGAATGAGGGAGACCCGATCTATGAACCCAAGTGATTATTTTTCGAAAAAAGTCAGATTTGAAAAAGGTCAAATTTTCAGTGGGGGCGATGGGGTTTTAATAGTCAGTTTTTCAGATCTAGGGCCAACCAGCAACCTTTTGGACAGCGTTGACGATGAAATGGTGAGAGGGATGCTTGATCTACAAAACCCAGCAGTGGTTTATCGAAAGATCGAACGATTCCTCGAGTAAGTGTTTTTTTTTTTTTTAATATTCTGAAGTTTTCAGTAAATTGAAGAAAAGCAGGTACAATGGATTGAAATCATGGAAGAAAAGAACCAACCTGTAGATCTTACCTAGAAAACCTTGTAGATGCCTTGATGATGATGATCCCTGCCATCCCGATCAATTTGAGAAGAATGAAGCGAGTTCTATGTCCAATGTTTGCCCAAGGAAGTCAATGCACCCTCTCTCTTGCACAACAAACGTCAACCATATCAGATTTGTTGCCACATGAGAAAAAAGCTAAATGCTATAGAAAAATAGCAAGAGAAAATCATAGATCGCAATGACACTAATGAAAATCCCCTGATAAAAACGAAGACAATCCAAGCGAGTTGAAGTCCCCCTGCAAAAACGCCTGAGCTGAAGTCGTCCTCCTGTAGACAAGACAATGTCCCCAAAAAATATAGATCTCATAACAATTTCCCGAATGCTAAGAAGCAAAAGACTTTCCAATCACCATCTAAGAACACCAGATGCAAAGGAGATCCAAAAAATATCCACAAGAAAAGTTTTTCTATTATCCAGATCCAAGAGCCAAAGACCCCTTACAAATGAGAAGCTCTCTCTTTTAAATAGAAATGAGAGAACCAAAATCCTAACCACTTTCAAACCGAGTGGCTATGATTAAAAGATATAAATGTTCTAATCAATGGTTAAGATGAACTCAACATACAATACATGGATCAATATAACCATAAAGTACCAAAGTGGACTAAATCACCCATAAAGAGGGTACCCCACTCAACAAGAAATAAATGAAGCACATGGTGGGTCCATGGAGTGTTAACTAACTCCCTCTGGGTGCCCCATGGCACAATAAAATAATACAGTATTTTAATTTTTTGACTTTGTGCCTCCTTGAAGAAATCGTGAGCCTCCCAAAAGCTCCAGAAAATAATATAAAAATGCCCAAAAAATAGGTGTGGGCCCAATCAGGTGCTGCAACTGCTAGAGAAAGTGTGGAGGACATCACCCTCATCATCATGACTCATCCCATGTCATTTCCTTGCCTCAATTTCTTCAATAGCCATTTAATCATTTTTTAATCTGCCTCGGGAAACATGAACCTACCAAAATAGCCTCCTAGGGTGCCTGCGTTGTCAAACTGAGCCCACCAGGCTCTCTGGGATGGGGGTACTATGGTACAATCAAATGGTTGCACCCCCTGTGCCCCATACAGCACCCTAGGAGATCCAATAAAAACATCTCCCTGCTCAGACACATCATCTTGTGAAGCAAAACTGCATCCAGAGAGTAAAATGAATCTGACCATCTCTGCAAGTGCCCGGAACTAAAAACAAACTATTCCATTAGACTCAGAGAGTCCAAATCCATCTAGGGTGTATACTCATACACCTCTCAGGTCTCCACCTGATCATCAACCATATCCAATAGACAATATAACCATCTGTAAATGACCAAATCCCAATAATATAACTCAGACTATCATCCATCTGCTGGCATGCTGCAAGTGTTATAAGGCTAAGACATGCTCTACAACTCATTTAAGCAACAATCACAACAAGTAGCAGTCATTTCACTGGCGGTACATCAACCAAATACATATATAGGGTTTTATTTATTATTGCTAAAACCAAACTTTCAGGACTCTACTCAGCTCATAGTTGTAGTCAATTTGCTAGTGAAGGGTGAAGGCTGAAATTGACAAGGCTAGGGCAAAGGATGAATTCCTACTTAACATCATGACACTTTGGATATGGAAAGGAAAAACTCACTATAACCACATGTCGGACAAACAACAACACAAGGAATTGCAGTGCCTCACAAATGGTTGAGTTGTTCAAAGAGTGCTTATTCAACTTAGGCATCATGTCTACATCAAGTTTCCAATTTTATTAGGATCATCAATTTTATTTCCATGGCCTTTTTGGCTTATATGTCCTTTTGGGGACTTCACCAGTGCTTAAAAGCACAGCTAACTGCAGCTTTCATCTAGGACATATTCAAATTTATAAGGTCAGCAATATTTGAATATAGCATACATTTAACCATTGCTTTTTGGACCTTTTCTTACACCCTTCAAGGAGTATTTTAGCATTTCATTGCTCTTGCCCTTTTTTCACATATGTTAAGAAACACAATTTTAGCATTTTCATTTTCCATGGGCGCATATAAACATTTCCAATATAAGTAGTACATGAGCTTTCAGTTTTAGCCAACAACATCTCAAGGGACCAGGGGGAGTTCTGCACAGTGCCAAACATCGGGACAACCAACCAGAATGATTTAGGCATACAATCCAACTCACCAAAGGCAGGTTCTGTCACCAACTCAAAGCCAAGACACAATATAAACAAGGAGGTTTGTCCAACAAAGGTTCTAGCGAGGAAAGGTCCTCCATGCCACAAGTCAAACAATAAGTCGAGTTAAAAAACAAAACTGGAAGGTAATGGATGGGTGGAGACAGTGAAAGATGAAGCCAACACTAGCAAGCCAAAACAATGGTGGGAATGACTACCTCTATTTTCCTTAAGGAGGGTAAAACCAATGAGTATAGATCAGAAACTTCCAAGTCTAAGTAGGGACATCAATACATAATACAAATACATCAAAGTCCATATAATTATGACCGCAAGATCATGACACTACATGTTAATACATGTCACAAAGATGAATATAAGAGCAATGATAACCATAACACAATATAATACAAGTTGAGTCATAATCATGCATATAGTCCATCTAAACCATCATCTGTCCAATGAGAAAGTGCTGATATAAAATTGGGTATCAATAACTGCTCTGTAACGACTAAATGGCTACATCGGTCCTCAAATCTGAGTGTCCTAAGACTCAGTCCTGACATGGGAGAGCACAATAGTCCACAAATAAAATAATGATCCGTCAAAACTGCTCATCTCGGCATCTCATATGTAAGAGATTTTGCTGAAAAATGTACTGTATCTGAAAAATAGAATATGGTAGCCTGGCTACTATATATGTGATAACACGCAGGTAGGTCGTACAGATGACGCAGAGGTCGTGAAACAGGCAGTCGTACGTGTGACGCAGGCAGTCGTACGCAGTCGTAGAGGTGACACAGGAGGTCATACGAGTGACATCAGCATACGTACGAGTGACGTAGAGGTCGTACAGGGTGACGTAGGGTTGTACGATCTTGTTGGGGTTTCTCTGTGAGTTTCGGTTCTACAATTTTTCCAAGTTGGGTAAAATCGATTTCTGGATTGTATTGTTCTATATCTTGCTAATAAAAATATCTTATCAGACTGCTGGACCGGTTTTCCCATCTTGGGTTTTCCCAGGGGTTTTCATACCCGAAAATATTGGTGTCTCTATTGATGCGAGTGTGGTACTATTTTTCTCGGTATTTATTCTTTGTTACAATATTTGTGAAGAAATTCATTTGTGGTTGCCAGTAATTAAATTGGGGTTTGAATAAAAAATATATTTACTATGTAACTCAAGACTAGATTTTAAGGAAGTTTACATAAAAAAGTCAAATTTCTAGTTATAAAGCAAACTGTTGGTGGCCTCAACGATATTTTCCATCAACTCATGAGGTTTTCTAGAAAAATGATATTTTCTACTTTTGCATGGAAGTGAAGAGTGTTGATAGCACCATTTCCCAAAAAAACTCAAGAGCAGACATATTTTCTAAAGAAAAAAATGATATTTTTCGCTTCTGCGTCGGAGCGAAGAGTGCTAAAAGCACCATTTGACAAAAAAACTCAAGAGCAGAGCATCCCAAGTGTGTTTGTGTGTGAATAAAACATGTAGAATGTCGAATTAGTTGCAAATTAGATGAAAACATGCATATTTGTGCTACTTTTATATGAATACTACATTATTATGAAGTTAGAAATGGCATCCCAAGAGTGGTGCGTGTGTAAATAAAACAAGTAGAATGCCAAATTAGTTGCAAAATAGATGAAAACATGCATATTTGTGCTACCTGTATATGAATACAACATTATTATGAAGTTAGAAATGGAATCCCAAGAGTGGTGTGTGTGATATTCAAATAAAACATGTAGAATACCAAATTAGTTGCAAAATAGATGAAACCCTGCATAGCACCATTTCCCAAAAAAACTCAAGAGCAGAGAGGTTTTCTAAAGAGGAAAAAATATATATATTTCGCTTCTACGTGGGAGCGAAGAGTGTTAAGAGCACCATTTCACAAAAAAACTCAAGAGCAGAGCATCCCAAGTGTGTTTGTGTGTGTGTGTGTGAATAAAACATGCAGAATGCCGAATTAGTTGCAAAATAGATGAAAACATGTATACTGTGCTACTTGTATATGAATACTACATTATGATGAAGTTAGAAATGGCATCCACAATACATTAATGATTAATCATTTAAACATCAACAAACTAGCAATTACAAACATATAAATTTTTAAACCATATAATAGGAAGTACACCATTAGTTTATGGAATGAAATAGGTTATCCACCAATTGTCAACATGACCAAATAGTTATGTTTATAAAATAGGCCATCTGCATAAGTTCTAAAATGATAATTTAACTAAAGTATGCAGATCGAAAGGTCCAAAACACTAAACTAAGCTCCCTACTAAAGACTATGATGCTATGACATAAAATAGTGAAAAAGGAGAAACAATTATTCTAATGTCTATCTGCTTTCCCTTCCTCTTTGTGCCACCACGATTGCCCCGTGAGCCTCCACGTGGTGGTGGTGGAGCTGAAGCAAGATGTAACTATGTAGATGGAAGTGGACCTAAACATTAAGCACCTACTATTGCAATCGGAGTCTTGGTCAGGGGAACCATGGCAATGGATGAGAGTGCCATCTCACCACGATCATCAGCATCAATAAGAGTATTCTCTAATTGCTCCAAACTAATACTCCATCCTTCAAATTATTCTCCTCTAGATAATAGTCCCAATTCTTAGATGATGTATCCATCTTTGACTCCTCACAATAATAGGGCAGCAATTGCAAGTTGTAATGCACATAAACCAAGCTCTCTAACTAGTTTGCATTCAACCTATTTCTTCTAACACTGGATGAAACTATAGATGCTCCAACACCTCTCTGTGAAAGAACTCTTTGCCACCTATGAAAGCACCAATGTTGCCATAGTTGTGGGGTAGCATCACCATGCGAATTCCACCACTCGAGAGAAGATAGATTCCCTTCATGTCTAATTGCTTGGTTGGTCCCAAAGGCACCATTTCCACTGATATAGTGGCTCAATTGTCTCCATATGGTATCACACTCCTCATTACGGACCATTTTGTCCAATACTTGCATATAACCAACACGAACCTCTAGATCTTGGTGTGGTTTTCTCTTTACCCCACCACCAACCTCTAGTGAGCAAGCCATGATATATGATAGTATTTTGGTGTAAGCACATATGCTCATTGCTAAGGCATTAGTGGGATATTTAGCTTTTCCCACTATTTTTCCAACTCTATACAAATATGATCATACAAGTTCAAGCCTCTAGGTTGAATGATGTCCTTAATTTACCTTAGCATGATGTCCATTTGCTCATACATCTCCCCAATGACTAGCTGATCTAAAATTGCAAACCAAATCATATTATAAATCACTTTGGAGAACTGCAAAACATACCTAACCTATGAACAAAAATGACTATAAAGAACAATCTCCTCCCCTGCATTAGCACTATCTCTATCAGTGCTCAAGTCATCCCAGTCATCACTCATCACCATAGCACCCAGAGCCTATCTTACCCTCAATAGGTGCATGAAGGTGAGAAAATATATACCAAATCTAGTCTTTGCAATCTTAAGTAGGTGCAAGCTAGAAGGACTACCATAAAAATAATGACCCTCATATGCTAGACGAAAATTTTGATGATTTCCTTCCCTCTCTTGTACAAGTCATTAATCCATCCATAATCTTAATGCTTGACAATATCACGCATCAAAAGTTTCAATGTGTGCACCAAACACCCAAGCCAAAGATGCGAGGATGCGCCCACTCAATGATTTTTCCTACTCCATTATTTGTCGCATTATTAGTGATTACTTGAATCACAATAGAAGGACCAACATCATCAATGATTTTCCATAGGAGCTCTAAAATGTTTAGAGAAAATGAAGTAATTAATGAGTCATGCGCTACAAAAAACATGACACCAATAGTCGAAACACGAAGAGCATTTATCAAATGTTGGTTTCTAACATTTGTCGAACCATCAAATACAATGGATAATTCACCCATTTATCTATAAACCATGTCAAAGTTCTCTATCTAGTAACACAATCTTAGCTTTCTTATGATATAATAATAATAATCTATTTTTAAGGTCATGGCCAAGCCATACACCAATTTGATGTATGAAACCCTCATGTTTGTCGAACAAGGGACCCCCCTCTGTGTAGCGATGTTGTTGATTAAGTTGTCATTGATGCCAACGATGTCTGGTCATTGATGCCAACTGTTGAGTCCTTGGTGCCCCTTGTGGAGCCCCTAAGGGTTAGTGTTTAGTTTGTAGTTGTCTGTGTCAGAGGAGCCCTTTTGACCTTGTCCAAGCCCAAGCTTGAAGCCCTTGGAGGCCTTGGAACAATAGCGAAAGCCCTGATTACCCATTGACTTGGTCAAGTGCCCCTAAGCTGTATCTTGGTCCCATTTGAGTCCATTGTCGAGTTCCTTGATCCTGGTTGATCTTCGGTTACTGGTCTTTGCGCTGCTTGTTATGCTTGTACTTATTTTGGTCTCTTGATTGTTTGTTGGATGGATGACGTGGCGCATGTGTGTAAGTCCCTTGATGTGTTGATGTTGGAGCCCATTGCTTGCATTGGATAATCTTGAGGTTGTTGAGTTCTTGTGGTGTTCTTGTTGTTGAGGATCTTGATCCTCTTGCATGCGGAGACTTGGGTTTTGGAACCCACACTTATGGTGGTATGTTGGAACCCATTCTTATGGGGTCCTTGGTGTCCTTGGAAGTTTGGGTCTTGAACCCACACATATGGTGATTTGATGACCCTTGGGCACTATATGGTCATTGGCATGTTGTAGCCTTGTGATCATGGATATGAAGCCCATAAGGTGTTGCAAACTAGTGGTGAGGTCTTTGTACCCCTCTTTTGGGGTGTTGGTACTCTTATGGTGATGAAGATATATAGTGGAACCACTGGATATGTTTTTAATGATATGTAGACCTTGAATATGAAGATGATATTCTTGAAAAAGTCTTTGTTCCCACTTGATTGGTGGTGTTGGGGTCCTTGATATGATGAGTATATGGTGGAGACCTCCTCCTTCTTGATGTGAAGTCTATGGATGTGAAGACCATCGAATCCCCCATGCCTTTGATGATGTCCATTGAACCCTTTGACCTTGGATCTTATGCATAAGGTAACATGGTCTTTGGCACCTTTATGTGTGGAGTCTTGATGTCCTGTACAAATTGAAGAATTTAAGAATATTGGACCAAGTAATTGCAAATAATCCCATCATAGGGAGATAGTCCTTGTCAATCCCTTTCCGTTTATATGTGGAGTGTCTCCTAACTCCTCACAGTTGAAGCGATTTTAATTTTTAAAGTTGTCAAGACAAATTTACCTCATCTTTTGGGTCAACCGACCAAACAAAAAGTAATTACTTTAATTAATTATTATTTTGTTATTTGCATGTCGGCATAGTCAATTAAAATTTGAAATTTTTGTGTATAAATAGAATATGAAACATTCCATTTATTCATAAATCAAGTCTCTCTTTTGGTATTTCGCAACTCTTGGAGAAAAATGTGAAACTTTGTGGAGGAGAAATTTTTGGATTCAAGAGATTCACTAAAATTGACATAACTTTCTCATACGGAATCAAAATTACAAAATTCTTGGCTCGTTGGAAAGCTTGTTATGAGGGCTATGTGATGACATGATCTAGATTTGCTTTTGGTTTGTAAATTGTTTCATCATCTTGTGATGTTCGAAAAGGGAATGGTTCATACTTCTGGGTTTCTCTTGTGATGGCAGATGTCTCTCATGGATAGAGTTCATCTTTGATCTTAGTGTGTGAGCCTCTATATTGGTATCTCTTTGAAGCCATTGAATATGTTAAGGAGGCTATGGTGATGGTTATCTTGGCATATATCTTGATGTGATCTTGATATAGATCTTGATGATTATCTTGGATATTGTTGGCATAGATCTTGGTGTTTATCTTGATTGTTCTATAGTGTAGTATTGAATGAGAAGTTGACATGTAAGTAATAGATCTTGTGAGTGATTTCTTTAATCAACCTACGTGTTTTCTTTGAAAACTAGTTTGACAAGTGTTGATCACTATGTCTCTAACCTAAGTGGAGATGGACTGTTATTGACTATTAATGGCAACCTTTGATAGTATTGTAAGTGACTATTTACTAGATATTTGTTTGATTTCTTGACTTGATTTGAGTGTGTTGTAGCCTGAAACTGGCACGCGAGTGCTGAAAGCCCAAACTGCGGGTGCGTCGACCCGACGACAACTCGAGAGAGAGAGGCCAATGTCACCACACCTTCTCTCTCCTCGCTTCAGGCTGGCTCTCCTCTAGCTCTAGGGAGATTTCCCTAAGTTCAGATCGTTAAGGCAGGTGCGGCAGAGGACAAGGTGATTTGAAGAGGCTGCCTTAGAGAAACACAGGTAGCAGGAAAGTAAAATGAGTCGGATTGATGGGAAGGAAGGGAAAGGAGGACCAGTCCTCGAGTGAAGGCCAATGCCAGTACCAGAAGGGTGAATGGAGTCAGAAGGGGACTCAGAAAGGCTTTGTGTTTTGCAAAAGGGAGGCTAGGCTGGTCCGTTCCCTAATCAGGGGCCAGGAGAATGGAAGTATAACTGACTACTTTCCATTACTCCCAGACCTCCAAGAACATAACGACGACAAGCAACTTGGCAGCCGCAAATGCTTGCCCAACGTGCTAGATTGTTAGCCCTCTATGCCGGCTTGGTCTACAATTCATGAAAACACAAAACTACCACAGAGAAACCCAACATGTCCAAAAAACTCCACATGATTTTCTTTATTAACTCTAGGGAAAAATCCTCCTAGCCCAAAACATTCCATGCTTTGCTCTTTATAGGCCCAAAAGGCTTTTCTCCTCCCCAATAAAGTAAAGACAAAAATAATTAAATAATAATGTGATGAAAGAAAAAAGGGGAAAAAAGATTTGGATCCACTTTTCTCTCAAAGCAAGACTTAATGACTATTGACTTAACTAAAAGGAACTCTTCCTTTTTCCTCCAAGTGTTACAATAGACTCTACTTTTATTAGAAAAGAATCTAACTATATTTCAAACCTACCTCCTAACCAAACTAGCACACGTAAAAGGGCCGAAACCTCCGCAACTATTTTCCAATGAAATCAATGGTTTTTTTGGAGAAACGGCCATATTTGGTGGATAAGTAGCTCTGCCAACTCCATGTAGCAAAAGATATACCTAAGTGGCTTGAATCAAACTCATACAACACAACCGAAAAGTGGGTCCGAGCTCCATGGTGTTTAGAGTGAGACCAACAACTCGTGGGATGGCCCACTAATGGTCACTTTCGCTGCTGTCTGTCATCCCGTCGGCACCCAAGCGGCCATCAAATGATATAGGTGAAACTGATCACTGATACTCCATCGCGGTTTTGATTTTTATTTTATTTTTGCTGAGCACACATCGGTGGAGATTCCCCACCATCAGCGGTCAGGAAAATTATGAATACATAACTGCTGCTAAAAAGACGAAAAACCCCATGGGATTTGCAAATCGGCAACCACTCAAATTGACGCCGGTATGTGGATGGCATTCATAATTCAAAAAGTAGTTTAAGCGGCGACGTGGGGGTTGGTAGCTTCGCCAAATCGAGCTTTCATCACAATTATTGAACACAAGTTGACTTACCGGCTACTAGAGTAGTAACTCATGTCTGGAATAGAACAACGCCCTACTGAAAAAGAAAAAAAACTCCACGTGATCACCCCCACTGATGAAAACTCCACGTGAGATGAGTCATGATGCTCACGGTAATCCACTCGGCTTCCAAAGATGAATTTGCAATTTGGCAAAATTTTAATTTCAATCATGCTGAGCCCCGAGCTCTATTAAACTGCTACTGAATTTTGTATCTCGATCTCCACACAAATACGCTATCAGCTGTTAAGGAGACCATTGGCTGCCAAAAGAAATAAATGTTGTCTTCCGGTGCGCTGGGAACTGTATGTCACTATGAACCGTGCTATGTAGAAGCTCCATCGATGAGGAATAAATTCTTACAGTATCTCTTAGTTCGTGGTTAGACTTATGGCGGCCAAGAATAGACATATAAGTCATAGCCCAAACACTGCGATGTAACCATGGATGCCCGTGACTTGGTCCAACCCGATCAGGTGAAAATAGCAGTGTGTCATGGTTCAAGCTAAGTATCAGCTACAACTTTCACTTCCTTTCTGTTTATAATCAGACGCCATTTTCTATTTCTTCTTCTTTGGAACCATATGCATGCCACTCACAACTGCCAAAAAAACTCTCTTTTGATGGTTTGTTTCCTTGTTAAATCTGACAAAATCAAGACCTTCTTCAAGTCCCTCGTGTCCACGTAAATCATGCCCGAAAGGACGGACCCTGCCCCATTCATCTCGACCACGAGTATTTGCTTTAAAGTGCTCGTGAAGCCGCCTTTAGAGAAAAAGTGATGGCTACCTCTCAGGCAGATTTAGCGTTTGAGATCCTCTGACAATAATTTACATTTTTTGTATGTGAAAACCAGAAATATTTGTAAAGGAAATCACTGGCTTCATAGTGAATGCCCGAACAACCTAAGTCGAACTCAATATACCGCACATTCCTTTCATTGTTCTCTGCAATAGTTTTCCTGCATCTGCAACTTTTTTTTTGAACCAAGAATTGTCTGATAGCCGAGGAGATATGATCCAATATAAAACCATACCGATCTGTGATCTTATTGGATCATTCTTTACACCATCATGGCAGGTACTCCGTGTCCTAGAATGAATAAAAATGTTTCACAATGCACCGACTATCAACTTCTATCAGCAGATTCCTCTAGAACCTCACGTGCTCCAGTTGTTGGATCAAATGTACATAACCTGTGTGCTTGACAGAGATTTCCCTTTTCCTCTTTTTATGTTTTAAGTCTCTCCACAGTCCAGTGTCTTTACCATACAGCATCCATCCAAACATTTTGCAGTAATGACTGCTTCTTGGCAAATAAGATGCTCCGGTGTGTGTTTATTTCCCTTGATAAAAATATGATCATTCACTGAGAAGGTGCTTGTATTCATGCGCTATAACACATACACCAGTTAGTATGCTTTCCTAAGCTGCCTAGTGACCAAGTCAGAGCACCCATCACAGAAAGCTAGGCAATGTGAAGTAGTAGGTTGTCAAGTACAAAATGGTTTGCTTCACTTCTCTTAATGCAAACAATAATCTATTGAAGCAATGAGGCAAAATGGTTTTCTTTACCTCTCCAAATGCAAAGAGAGGCCTTGCACAATAAGCCCACTCCATTATATCCTTGCTCCCAAGTAACTTCATCCTTCGACCAAGCAAAGGAAAGATATCCAGTGCATTCATATTTTGATACTGAGATTCCCTCTGTTTATTCCAAGGGAATTTAATAAAGCCATTAACTACGCATCGAGCCACATATTTGTTTCCTCTTCAAATGGACTGTAGCTTTTTTTAAACAAGAGATCTCTGACAGCTCATGAGATGCGACTGAATATTAAAAAATGGGCTTGAATACCCTCGAAAATTTAGTTTTCGAGCTCCGAGAAGTCACAACTAATTTAGCCACCAGTCCTTTCTTCCTGCCACTGCTTTTGATTCGTCAGCATCTTCTTTGTGGAATGCCACCTTCAAAATCCCTGCGTGTAATAGTGGATTGCTTTCTGTAAAGTGTTTTAACCACTCAAAATGCAGATGCATTTGGAGGGGTAATATCTGGCTCCACGGGGGACGTGTGCTCTAAGAGAGAGCATGCGAGAACCTTAGATTCTCTGGATACCGGCAGACCCAAACTAAAAAAATGTGATGGGATGGCTTCTTTCACATCCCACGCTTTATTACAACAGAAAGAAGAACACACTGAAAATTTAAATGCTCATGGAAGAGCTTATTTTTCTTCCTACCTACACTAACTTAACATGAATCTATAAACTGTTAAGTATATGCATACAGCCATTCCAGCATCTTTACTATGCCAAATTTCCCTTTTCTGAGCTTGGTCAGTGAAAGAAACAAAAATATATACATCTTAAAACAACCATGCCTTGCAATCTGCTCATCTTTACTATGCCAAATTTCCCTTTTCTAAGCTTGGTCAGTGAAAGAAACAAAAAATATATACATCTTAAGACAACCATGCCTTGCAATTTGCTCATGAATGAAGCTGAACTATAACATCAGATTGTTAGGATAAAAGAAATTATACCATGGAGAATCAAACCGTGCACAAGAAACCTCTATCCACTGGTTGATAGGGCTCACATACAGCCCTTCATTGTCAAACTGCTCAAGCTGATCTGCAAAAACAACAACATTACCTTCAATATGATGAACTTCAGGCAACTCCAACTTTTCATCAGGAAACTGTTCATAAACTTGGGACAGCTTCACATATTCTATTATAGCTCTATCTGGGATCTCTTCAGTAATGTCCTCAACCAAGGGTTCTTGTAATGCCTCCTCAATCAGATCTTCATTGATATTTTCTTCATGGATCTCTTCTTCAAACTCAATATGGACTCTAGGGATGAGAGCATCATATTCTTTAGCAAGCTGCTCAATCTCATCTACTGTCCCATCGTGCCAGCGAAGGAGGAACCTCTCGAAAAAATTTGCCACTGAATCTATGGATTCATCCAACGGACCACAGAACCAGGTCATTGCATCCTTTTCCAAAGTTATGGCAAAAACGATCATAATATCATCCTTATGACGAACATTAAAATCAGCCATCAGTTTGCAGAAAGAGGCAATATGATGGGTGGCTAAAACACCATCATTTCCATAAAATTCAGGAAGAACATCATGCACCTCATCAAGGTCGTAGCACTAATTAGGAAAACCATGGACTTTTGAGAAATCCAGTGGGTTGTAAGCATCATGCCAAATATCCCACGGTTCTTCCATAAATCAAACAATGAGGTACTTAATTTGAAAAAACGTGTTTAATCATACCTCATACCAAACTTGTGGAGTCGCCAAGGTGAACTTGAAAGCCTTTTGATGAGTGTGCTCACCTCTACACCCAATCGGATCTTCAAATCTACAAAAGGACAAGTGCTCTGTCCCTTCGTGGAGTCGCCATGTGAGAGGAAGAATCTGCAATGTACTCTCCCACAAATGTCAATGAAGCATAGTCTTCAAAATCCGGGAACTGGACTTTGTCCCCGACAACGACGCCAAAATGTTGTCGCACGAAACTAGCAGGCGAGTGCTGAAAGCCCAAACTGCGGGCGCGCCGGCCCGACGACAACTCTCGAGAGAGAGGCCAATGTCACCACACCTTCTCTCTCCTCGCTTCAGGCTGTCTCTTCTCCAGCTCTAGGGGGGTTTCCCTAAGTTCGGATAGCTAAGGCAGGTGCGGCTGAGGACAAGGTGATTTGAAGAAGCTGCCTTAGAGAAACACGAGTAACAGAAAAGTAAAATGAGTCGGATTGATGGGAAGGAAGGGAAAGGAGGACCAGTCCTCGAGTGAAGGCCAGTGCCAGTACCAGAAGGGTGAATGGAGTCAGAAGGGGACTCAGAAAGGCTTTGCGTTTTGCAGAAGGGAGGCTACGCTGGTTCGTTCCATAATCAGGGGCCAGGAGAATGGAAGTATAACTGACTACTTTCCATTACTCCCAGACCTCCAAGAACATAACGACGACAAGCAACTTGGCAGCCGCAAATGCTTGCCCAACGTGCTAGATTGTTAGCCCTCTATGCCGGATTGGTCTACAATTCATGAAAACACAAAACTACCACAGAGAAACCCAACATGTCCAAAATACTCCACATGATTTTCTTTATTAACTCTGGGGAAAAATCCTCCCAGCCCAAAACATTCCATGCTTTACAAAGAAAGAGCTTTGCTCTTTATAGGCCCAAAAGGCTTTTCTCCTCCCCAATAAAGTAAAGACAAAAATAATTAAATAATAATGTGATGAAAGAAAAAAGGGGAAAAAAGATTTGGATCCACTTTTCTCTCAAATCAAGACTTAATGACTATTGACTTAACTAAAAGGAACTCTTCCTTTTTCCTCCAAGTGTTACAATAGACTCTGCTTTTATTAGAAAAGAATCTAACTATATTTCAAACCTTCCTCGTAACCAAACTAGCACACGTAAAAGGGCCGAAACCTCCGCAGTTGTTTTCCAATGAAATCAGTGGCTTTTCTGGAGAAACGGCCATATTTGGTGGATAAGTAGCTCTGCCAACTCCATGTAGCAAAAGATATACCTAAGTGGCTTGAATCAAACTCATACAACACGACCGAAAAGCGGGTCCGAGCTCCACGGTGTTTAGAGTGAGACCAACGACTCATGGGATGGCCCACTAATGGTCACTTCCACTACTGTCTGTCATCCCATCGGCACCCAAGCAACCATTAGAGGATATAGGTGAAACTGATCACTGATACTCCATCGCGGTTTCGATTTTTATTTTTTTTTTGGCTGAGCACACATCGGTGGAGATTCCCCACCATCAGCGGTCAGGAAAATTATGAATACGTAACTGCTACTAAAAAGATGAAGAACCCCATGGGATTTGCAAATCGACAGCCACTCAAATTGACGTCGGTATGTGGATGGCATTCATAATTCAAAAAGTAGTTTAAGCGGCGACGTGGGGGTTGGTAGCTTCGCCAAATCGAGCTTTCATCACGATTATTGAACACAAGTTGACTTAACGGCTGCTAGTAACTCATGTCTGGAATAGAATGACGCCCTGCTGAAAAAGAAAAAAAACTCCATGTGATCACCCCCACTGATGAAAACTCCACGTGAGATGAGTCATGATGCTCACGGCAATCCACTCGGCTTCCAAAGATGAATTTGCGATTTGGCAAAATTTTAATTTCAATCATGCTAAGCCCCGAGCTCTATTAAATTGCTACTGAATTTTATATCTCGCTCTCGACACAAATACGCTATCAGCTGCTAAGGAGACCATTGGCTGCCAAAAGAAATAAATGTTGTCTTCCGGTGCGCTGCGAACTGTATGTCACTATGAATCGTGCTATGTAGAAGCTCCATCGATGAGGAATAAATTCTTACAGTATCTCTTAGTTCGTGGTTAGACTTATGGCAGCCAAGAATATACATATAAGTCATGTCCCAAACACTACGATCTAACCATGGATGCCCGTGACTTGGTCCAACCCGATCAGGCGAAAATAGCAGTGTGTTGTGGTTCAAGCTGAGTATCAGCTACAGCTTTCACTTCCTTTCTGTTTATAATCAGACGCCATTTTCTGTTTCTTCTTCTTTGGAACCATATGCATGCCACTCACAACTGCCAGAAAAACTCTCTTTTGGTGGTTTGTTTCCTTGTCAAATCTGACAAAATCAAGACCTTCTTCAAGTCCCTCGTGTCGAGGTAAATCATGCCCGAAAGGACAGACCCTGCCCCGTTCATCTCGACCACAAGTATTTGGTTTAAAGTGCTCGTGAAGCTGCCTTTGGAGAAAAAGTGATGGCTACCTCTCAGGCAGATTTAGCGTTTGAGATCCTCCGACAATAATTTACATTTTTTGTATGTGAAAACCAGAAATATTTGTAAAGGAAATCACTGGCTTCATAGTGAATGCCCGAACAACCTAAGTCGAACTCAATATACCACACATTCCTTTCATTGTTCTCTGCAGTAGTTTTCCTGCATCTGCAACCTTTTTTTTGAACCAAGAATTGTCTAATAGCTGAGGAGATATGATCCAATATAAAACCATACCAATCTGTGATCTTATTGGATCATTTTTTACACCATCATGGCAGGTACTCTGTGTCCTGGAATGAATAAAAAAGTTTCACAATGCACCGACTATCAACTTCTGTTAGCAGATTCCTCTAGAACCTCACGTGCTCCAGCTGTTGGATCAAATGTACATAACTTGTGTGCTTGACAGAGATTTCCCTTTTCCTCTTTTTATTTTTTAAGTCTCTCCACAGTCCAGTGTCTTTACCATATACCATCCATCCAAACATTTTGCAGTAATGACTGCTTCTTGGCAAGTAAGATGCTCTGGTGTGTGTTTATTTCCCTTAATAAAAATATGATCATTCACTGAGAAGGTGCTTGTATTCATGCGCTATGACACATGCACCAGTTAGTATGCTTTCCTGAGCTGCCCAGTGACCAAGTCAGAGCACCCATCACAGAAAGCTAGGCAATGTGAAGTAGTAGGTTGTCAAGTACAAAATGGTTTGCTTCACTTCTCTTAATGCAAACAATAATCTATTGAAGCAATGAGGCAGAATGGTTTTTCTTTACCTCTCCAAATGCAAAGAGAGGCCTTGCACAATAAGCCCACTCCATTATATCCTTGCTCCCAGGAAATTTCATCCTCCGACCAGGCAAAGGAAAGATATCCAGTGCATTCATATTTTGATACTGAGATTCCCTCTGTTCATTCCAAGGGAGTTTAATAAAGCCATTAACTACGCATCGAGCCACATATCTGTTTCCTCTTCAAATGCACTGTAGCTCTTTTTAAACAATAGATCTCTGACAGCTCATGAGATGCTACTGAATATTAAAAAATGGGCTTGAATACGCTCGAAAATTTAGTTTTCGAGCTCCGAGAAGTCACAACTAATTTAGCCACCAGTCCTTTCTTCCTGCCACTGCTTTTGATTCGTCAGCATCTTCTTTGTGGAATGCCACCTTCAAAATCCCTGCATGTAATAATGGATTGCTTTCTGTAAATGGTGTTTTAACCACTCAAAATGCAGATGCATTTGGAGGGGTAACAGAGTGGAGTGAAAAATCCTTTTGTGTCTAAGAGTTTATGAGATTGACTGAGTTTGACATAGTTGGTTAAGTCTTTTATCTTCTTGGCTGAGGTTAGTTGGTTGAGGTTTTATCATGTTTAACTGTGAAGTCTTCCTTGACTGTGATTGAGGTTGGTTGTGGTGTCATTGAGTTGAGTGTGATGGGACAAAGTTTGGTTGACCGCATGTGAAGTCTATTGGTTGCTCAAATGTGTCTCTTACTTGATGAACTAGGCCAAGTAAGAAGGGTTGGTTAACTGCCAGAGCACTTGATTAGATTAACACAGGTATATGACTGATTTGGCACAGGTACACAAGCAGCTTGGTACAGGTTGGTTCAATTGAGCAAGATTGGCACAGATTGCCTTATGTGCAGTTGGTCCAACTCACACTGGATGAGTTGTATGAGCAGTTGGTTTGACTCAAGTGGACTGAATTTGGTGAGCAGTTGATTGGCCTCAGATTGACTGAGACGGATGATGTGAGCAACAGATTGATTAAACAGATTGTTTTACACGGGTTATTGGTACAAGTGTGGTGCAGTGGTTAGTTGATGAGAAGTGGTCAGATGATGAGCAGTGATAGTTGATGAGTAGTGGTCAATAGTAACAATTGATGAGCAGTGGTCGATAGTGACAATTGTTGTGCAGTGTGGTGCAGGTTGAGTAGTGTGGTGCAGTGTAGTACAAGTGTTGATTAGCAGGTCCGCAGGATCAGTCTGGTCGTGGTTCAGCAGTTTCTATCTTCATATCAGGGTGGCAAGACGGGGCAAGGAAATTTAGGGAGCTATAGCTTCCTTCAGGTTGCAGCATGTAAATCAGGGGTTGTAGCCTCCTTCCAGTTGTAGTTGGAGAATTGAAGTCATTGTAACAAGGGGGTTGTTGCCTCCTTCCAGTTGTTGCTGGAAAAATATTCTTATAAGGCTTTCGTGGTTTTTCCCCAGTACTTGGGTTTCAACGTAAAAATCTTGTTTACTGTGTTTTGCTATGCTTCTTATGTGATGATGATATGACGATATGTGATGATGAGCTATAATTGTTGATATAATGATAACAACGTACTCTGCATGATATTGAATAAGTCGATGATGATTGTTAACGCTGAAAAAAAGTAACAAAAGCTATACACACTGTTCACCCCCCCCCCCTCTCAGTGTGCTCGGTGTGTCCAACAGATGTAACTATAAAAGTCTACAAAGGTGTACATACCCTACCCCCCTATGAATTTGAACCTATGACCTCTTACGAGGAAACACATGTTCTTAATTGTTAGGCTTGGGGGCTTTGTTGATGGCCTAAACCATATTACACCAATAAGGGGAGCGAAGAGCATTGAATGGTACACCACATGCATAGAAAAACAACACTATTTTTGCGTCCATCCCATTCCTACCACCAATATCAAGGAAATATGTTATTTTTCTTTTAGATCCAACTTGTTCATGCCCTAAGGTTCTATTAGCATAAGGGGATGCATATGTCTTGCCACCAAATATCAATCATGCATCAAATTGAATTTTCTATTTCTACCATGCATTCTTTGTGTAGCTTCCGTTGTCTTGATGTATTTTTGACTATCTTCTTGTGATACTGTTATCACACAATGTGTAGCTACCCACTACAGGTATCCCATTCGAGACGGTAGAGGTGGGGTAGCCAACCAGTGACACCGCAAGGGCCTCATCCACTACGGATGAAGAGTAGTTGTCACAGCAGACGAGCTCTTGTCACTTTAGATATGCCCGAAAAATGATCAAGGGGGAGACCCTCCTAACCTAAAGGGGCTAGCGAACCTACTCAAGACACTCCTAAAGGTAAGCAATGAATAAAAGAGAGAGATAATGAGTGAGGTAGTCTAGATCTAGGAAATAGATGTGGTATAGAAGTTAAAGTGAAGTTGGGGAGACTTAGTGAATTAGGAAAATAGCCCAACTTAATAAGGAAAGTACCACAATGAGTTAAGCAAAGTAGATCTAGAAAGATCTAGTCACATACAATAGAAACCTAAAGGACCCACTTAGGATTTTATGCAAAAGTGGACGAAGTGGACCCAAAAGGGTAGATCATGGCATGGAATGACTAGATCTAGGTGCTTAGAGGATAGATCTGTGAAAATTGAGTGGGTTCAAGCGTACACAACTAATAGATCTAAAAATTTAGCCACCCACCCAAGGGGGCGCCCCCCACCTAGAGAGACTAGTGCTAGATCCTGGCGCAAATGAAGTCTAATTTACGTGAAATTCGAGATCTAGGGTTTATTCAACAATCTCCAAGTGAGTTTTGATGGTCGTCATCAAAAACTCACCGTATCTATTAGATCTACAAAATTGGGGTTTTAATAAAGAGGGTTTAGTTGTGACAATTGGATCAAACCCCAAAGAAATAAAATAAATGCAAACGTACCTGGAAATACTTGCTACTAACCTTGTATGACGATGATCTTGCCTCTTCGATCAATTACGAGCGTTTTTTATGCCTCTCCAAGGGAAATCGCTATCTCCTTTCAGATGCCAAGCACTCCCTCCTCCTACAAAAGAGATCTACTATGAGAATCGATTTACAAAAGTATAGATGAAATGACAAAGAAAGATGAATCAAATAACATCAAGATGGTTGTACGATACAATAAAGATACTACCTAAATCAAAGACAACTTGAGAGGACGTTACGGAGCTTAGTCACAATAGTGCCCCTACCCAAAACGCTTCCTTCACCAAATGGATGACAACCTGCAAAAATATTAGAAATGCTTAGATCTGCAAGAATGCTAGAGAGAATAAGACTTTCCAATCTTCATACAAGACATTCGACAAAGCTTCCAAAAAATTTTGCAAAATATTTTATTAATCCAAGAGTTTGAGAGCCATGTCCTTTACAAATGAGAGAGCATCTCAATATATAGATATGTCAAGTACATAAAACCTAGATCCAAAAAGATCAAGGGTCAAGATCATAAGATAGCATCATCCTAATCTACGGTTAAGATTAGTCGAATACATCTCACATGGATCAACTCACTAAAAGAAGGGGGCGCATCACTAGAAAAGCCCAATGAGGGGGCGCACCACATAAAATATGACTAATGACCACAAAGTATCACATGGTGGGGCTAGGAGGTCATGTTATCCTTCACTAGCATGGCCCCATGGCACAATAACAAGGTGTGGTGACGAATAATATAAGGGAGTGATAAAAATCACCAGGGTATTTCCCTCAAAATACATCAAAACACCCTCAAACTGCATAAATCAAGGATGTGTCGACCCAAAGTGAAGTGAAGTTGATGTTGGATGATGAATGTGACCCAAACATTGTGCCTCGGACCGGTTCCATGCCATTCCTTTACCTCAATTGCCCAAATCGATTTCCTCATTAGCCATTTTTTATCACTGAACTGTTGCCTTGGGAACATAAAACAGCCAATATCTCACCTGAGAAGCATCTACACAAAAAAAATGATTGCACAAATGTGCCTGGCACCTCAGGTATATGGTACAATCGACTGGTTGCACCCCCAGGAACCACCCCAGTGTTCCAAGAGATCTCCTCAATATCTACACTGTGTTTTATTTTTAATTTCCCGAGACAAATCTGCTGCAAAACGTCTGGAAGATCCATATCTCTCTTGCAACTGCCCAAAACTGAACACCAACTGCCCCAATGAACTCAAAATGTCCAAATCAACAAGGAATGAGTACTCACGCCCAATATGTCCATCACAAAGGTACATCAAAGGCCCTATCCATGTCAAAACCATAATAATAATAGAGCTTGTAAATGTTGATAATCATAAAAATAATACAAGACATCATAGCAAATCACCATCTGAAACATGAATATGTCTAATGACACCTGTAGACCCTAAATAATCATCATCCATAACCATTGGTCTATAACTCATCCTGGACCCTGCTCCTGGGTTGGTCAACAGTGGGTTGACCAGGTCAAGACTGGTCAAATGATGATCCAAGTGCTAAACTCTGATGCTGCAAAGTACAAAATGGACATGCATGCTCAATTATCTATGCTAGCAGTGACACTCAAGTAGAATTAGATTTTGTTGGCAAGTATAAGCACAATACATATATAATACTCTAGAGTCTAAATCAAAATGATTAGTTGCTTTGAAACAAGAACCTCTAGTGTATACTCATTTATAGATTTAGCCCTTTTGCTAGTCAAGGGTGAAGGGAACTAAAACCAGGTAAGGCCAAGGGATGACTTGATAACTCGACACTATAAGCGCCTGGGCTAAAGGACAAGGGGATCCACACAACACATAAGTTAGAGTAGGTGAACAATAGGGAATGGCAGTGTCTCACAAATGGGTGGAATGATGAGAAGGCTCTACTAGACTCTAGAAAAGCAACCTTTTTATTATTATTTGCACAGCATTATTATACTAGTTAAACCTCTAAAGGCAGGTGCCCTGGTAAGCAATGTTCCCCCAAGTTTCCGGGACGCGAGGGCATGGGAGCGGGGAAACGCACATTGGGGACGTGTGGAGACCACCCCCAAATTTTAGCGAAATTCAGGGGGGGCGAGGGGGCGGGGGGGCGTCCAAGTCTTAATAA
>LPNX010605693.1:247097-375683 GCA_001517045.1 Pseudotsuga menziesii
TGTGTTTTCGAGAGTTTCCTGATTTTGGAGACGCTGGGAAACGTTTCCTTAGGAGCCCCCGAGCCCCCAAGGCATAGGGAGCGAGGGGGGCACGCCCCCAACCCTGGGGGCCGAGTCCCCGTGTAACACTGTTGGTAAGCCTTTTGGGCTTCTAGAAAATGACAAAGACATAACCTTCTGGGGCTAGTCTCTCCCTGTTGCACTGTGGGGGCAAATGAGACGTACATTATACCAAGAATGAGTGCTCATCCTCTATCCATCAACTTTATTTATTTTTCTAACTTGCCAGCCTCCAAGAGCAGGTGCCCTGGAAAGGGTTCTTGGCTTCCAAAAAATGACTAAAGCTAAGCCTTGAGGGGCTTGCCTCACCCTAATACCCTGTGGGGATAAATGAGCCTTACACCATGCAATGGATGAGTGCTCACCTCTTGGCAACTGACTAGTTTTATTTGTTTTATTTGCAGTAGTGTCTAGAGAGACTTTTACTTTGTTGGCAGGACATCCATTTAGAATAACTTTAAGCTCTGATGCCTTAGTGTCTAAAAACACATCTTTGGTAGGACTACTTGTGTTCAAGACCTAGAGGTGGACAGTCCCTGTGACAAGCATCACATAAACCAACACCGAGACCCGGTTTATACATGGAGACCTATTCCAACATAGAGGTGAAGGTGGGGGAAATCCTAGATGTCACTAGTCAATTTACAAGTCAAGGTTAGTCAATCAACAAGGGAAGGCAGCGAATGGAAGGAGACAATGGTAAATGATGCCAAGACTAGCAAGTTATGTCCCTAAAGGGAAATGACCAAATCCATACTAGGAGTAGGGCAAGGACAATGAGTATACACAGGAATCTCTCAATCAAAACAGCTAGATCATTTATACAGATTCCAAGTAAAACCAAGATAAAGTATTACCAACATATAATCAATATCAACCGAGTCTCACTGCTAAAATAGGTTACAAAGCAACATCAAAATCCATATGCAGAAACCATAACATAACCTGGGTCATATACCTGCATTGGATCTGAAACCAATCTGAAGATCCCTGGAACAACTATTGTTGCTACATCTCAAGGGCACTATAACAATCTCTGCTCTGGGTCATGAAAGAATGGCTAACTCAGTCATCGAATCTAGGGTCATGAGGCTCAATCATGGCATAGAACTGGTCAATCTAAATGCTTTGGATCTACTAAAAGTGGGAGATCATCAACCGGTGGCTCATCATTTGCTGACATCATAGTAAAGGACTGGATCAAAGAACTGCTCAGTACTGCTCAAGAACAAAAGTAGCCCAGCTACTGTATATGTGACAACAGATACCTTAGGGAAAATTGAGATCCCAATGGCCCCCTTATTATCATCACTCTCTGATAACCCACAGAGATGCCAACTCACACAAGCATATGAACCAATATAAGGTTTTCCTTGCTAAGAATCATGCTTACATAAAAATTTAGTGGTTTCATCCCTTTCCCTACCTCAAGTTTTGTCAAAAACTTCCACAAGGGTGGTTAGTAAAGCTTTGTCATGTCCATCCCCTCCAAACCTTCTTCATCTTCATACAATGTGTCACTATGAGAATGACCATTGTCTTCTTCTTCCCTCTCATGCCTATTACCCACCAACGCCATGAGAATCAAAAATGAAAGCATAAACCACAAGAAGAACATTTTCAAGTCTTTGATGAACAACCTGCAATAGCATGAGGGAGAAGAAGGAACAAGAAAGAGTGGAGAAGAGGAAAAATGCACAAACAAACAACACAAGGATATACAAAAAACTACAAAGAATGGGCTTTGGGATTAGCTCTTTATCCCTAGTATTTGCAACAGTAGATAGTGGCCTTTGTTCTCTCCTCCAAGATCTCACAAATTTGCCTTCCTCAAAAACCAATAAGAAGACCAAGTTCCCCACTCCAAGCTCAAGTATACAAAGATGAATGTCATGAGGAAAATAGTGAGTAGGTAGTGCTTTTGTTTCTCCCTTGAGTTTTCCCTAACCCCTAAACCCCCCCTCTTGGACCCCACCTTTAAGAGAACTTTTTTTTAAATCGTTTTCCTTTCTCCATGGGAGTGTTTGGACATGTTTGGGAGCGCACAAGGAGCATCTAGGAAGCATGGTTGGAGCACCTAGGGAATACAATTCTAGCTTTGGGAGCATCACACTCCCAACAATGGCAAGGAGCATGTGCCAAAAGGGCTCAAAACATGCTCCCTAGACGTTGTCACTCAAAATGTCATCCATGTGGGAGAGGCATCTAGGAGGACACTCCCAGTAACCTTGGATGCATCGCAATATATCACAATGTCTACAATAATATCGCAATGTTTTCAACACTGGTGCTATCTTTAGGAGGGCACAAAACCCTAGATTGGGTAAGCGCATGCATGAGATAGACTTTCATGTATGCTTGCATGCATTGTTTTCTCTTCTAAAGTAGGGCACACTTTATACAAACTCATGCATGAGGGTGCATTAGGGCTAGGATTTAAACTTCTTCAAGGAGACACGTCACCTAAGGGCCTAGGGTTTATTGTAACCTCTCTTTTCTTGGTTTATAAAAGAAAGGGTGGTTCACTGCCATAATACAGAAATTAGAATTAGATATTGGAAAATTCAAAATATAGCTTTTTGTTATTTAACAACCTTACGAGTGATAACTATTTCTAGATATGAAGCAGATTGCAACTTCATTATCGTGTATGGAAATTCTTTCAGAAAACATTAGCTTTACATTCCACTATATGTTTAATGGCCCTTAAAGAGGGCTGAAGCTTAATAAAACCTGGTTAAGGCTGAAAATGCTCCATCTCAAACAATAAAGACATCCACCATGAACTATTCATGTCGGTCATATTACTGATCCATTACCACCTAAAGAGCCTTTATTTCCTTCCTTACCTGCTTGGGGATCAAAATTACCACCATCTCTGTCTTCACCCCGTTATTTATTGTTTTATTTCTCTGTATTCATAAATTATTATTCCTTATCCCTTGAAAAAGTGGATTTCACCTGATGGTTATCCCACTGCACTGTGAAATAGTGATCAGTATGATAGTGGCCCTTGCACAAAAGTGATTAACACCGAAACATGCTACCAGCTGCTCATGGTACTTTGACACTACACCTCATCCCTGAGACTAAGTTGTACACTCAATCTATAAATCATCACAAACTTCATATTTTTATTCAAGTTTTCAAAATTACCACCATCTTTAATTCCTTCCTTACCTGCTTGGGGATCAAATTACCACCATCTTTGTCTTCACCCCATTATTTATTGTTCTAATTCTTTGTATTCATATGTTATTATTCCTCAACCCTCTAAAAAGTGGATTTCACCCTAATGGTTATCCCACTGCACTGTGAAATAGTGACAAGTTTCACAGTGGCCCTTGCACAAAAGTGATTGACACGAAACATGCTACCAGCTGCTCATGGTAGTTTGGCACTACACCTCATCTAATGTAGCTCTCTGCCCTAAGACGAAGTTGCACACTCAATCTATAAATATTAAATCATCACAGCTTTAATATTTTTATTCAAGTTTTCTCTGTTTTCAAAGAAATTGACCTTCCATGAAGAAATCGCCAGAGGGGCCGTTTCTGGCAAAAGCCATCCCAATAAGGAAACCACAGTAGAAACCCATTTCTGGCATCTGCTTCCCTTTTCTGGAGGGGAAACCTATTTCTTTCAGTAATTTCTCGCAGGTTTCAGGCCTGAGAAAATCAACCAACAGACAAGACCCTAGTTCAAGTTTCTATTGTTATATTTTAATCACACCATGTCCATTTTGCTAGACATGTGACTAGTTCATCAGCATGAAAGTGGAGTAAGCGTGAGTACTCCTCCATCCATTTTGTGAAGAGGACTCTTATAATCTCGCAAATGGCGCGAGATTTGGTGTTTTAATTCAAATCTCGCTGTTTATCACCACAACAAGCAAACTACCTTGGTGGAACAACTAGGATGTGGGATTGTGGTGGTTCTAAGAATGAGGAAGGTCATGAGCTACATTCGGAGGTGTTGCACACGAATGAAGAAGAGATGTTAGAAGGCCAGTCATCATACTATTGATAATAATCAAAAGTAGTACCTCTGGCTCTCACTCTAGATGACCCTAATGGATGAGATGGAATACAAATATCAGCCTATTTGTGAACCGATTTATTAATATGAACATAACAATGAACATTTAGTTATTTACATCGCTGCAAACTTTCTGTGATGAATATGGATCATGATATTGAGGATGTGGCCCGGTTTTTGTTACGAATATGAATGTGATCCATCTTTTGAATTTTAGAATTTTGAATGATTTGAATAACTTTTGGAGGGTGATTTCGAAGTGCCTCAAGATCACTGGGTCCACTGTGAGTGAAATTGTAAGCATATAGATAAATTGTTTGTGATGATAAAAAATAAAAAAACATAGTGAAACAGGGAAGATCTCCTAAACCGTTGCGGAACCATGGGCGCCTAATAAGCATGGAGTTGTTTGTGCCCGTAGCTTTGCCGGCTCAAAATCAAAATCCCACTTCATATTTTGCACCGTCACCCATCACTAAATGCAATATAGATGTATTATGTCTTATTTTATAAAAAATTAACTTTGTTTTCTCTGGTAAATCGTCAGACTAGTCCATATATTCAATTTAAAACAATTTCCCGAACAATTAGTTAGACAGAAATAACAAATATGCAGTGGTATCAACCAATGTACCTCAAATTCTGTTTCCCCGCCCTCTTTCTGTGCACGTTCTAGAAAAGCAGTAGCAATATGGATTGATATCAGAAATACAAATTGAAGATTTATTGACTTATGAACTTTAATACAAACCTAAGTTTGATAGAGCACCGAAGAGACAACAGAGAATAGTGGCAAAACAAAACAGTCCAAAGGAATTCAAATTGAATAAACTACCTTTGCTTGTTTGACTCCAGACCAGCTTGAAAAGCTCGTGGATTGTATCCTGGAATTTATATCGATAATAATGCATTCAAACCCATCAAGGATCAATAAAACTTAGCATGTTTGTAATAAATTAGTAATAATTTGAGGGGAAAATATGAGATGCATAATACCGGGTTGAAGGGATTTGGATAATCCTCCATGCTTCCACACACACTCACTGCTGTTGGTTATTGTTTCTATGAACGACTCTGGGGGCATATGGTGCGCGTAGGTCATTAGGTTGCAAATGGTATTGTGGGCTACTCATATACTCATAGTATAATCTGAAATTTATTTGGCGCCCATTTTCTCAACCGGCCGATACTTATTTCCAAATTTAGCAAAGGATATTTAACTAATATTGAGTAACGAATTTTAAAAGAAATTTGCAATGGTTATTTAAATAAATAAATGAATTTGGGATTTATATTAAATTTTATGTATTAAAAATAAAATAAAAATTACATTTATCTTAGTTTAATTTTTTAAATCTACATTTAATTATTTAACATAGTGGTTAATAATGAATTTATCTTAATAGGTTATTTATTAAAACATAATCCTTTAAATACATTTCACTCAATTTACCATCACCCTAATCATTAAGACATGAGAAGCTTAAAAATTTTAACTAAGAAATGAAAGTGACATTATTATTAAAATTGTCCCTAGTTTATGATGGATAGATACAAAAACATGTTTTTCATTACAAGGTATATTTTGGTCATGAACATATGGAAGCTTTGAATTTGAAGGAAACTAACTTTTAGGGGTCTAAAGCAAAGAACAAAAAGCCTTTGTACTGGAGAAACTTGTATAAGGATAACCAATGGGTGAGCCTTCCAAGCCTTCATAGAACCCTAATTTTGTCTCTCTTTTAGATGCTCTAACTGTCACACCTCTAAAGTAGGGCAGCAAAAATTGTGATTTAATTGTGACTTGAGGTGCAACTCCCCTACCAATAGTTTCAACACAAGATAGATCTTTTTGCAAGTGGGGAACAAAAAAAGACAAAAATCAAACTCGCTAAATTATATTGGAGAATTGGATGAAGATTAAGAGAAAGAGTACAATAGAATATATAATTGACTTTATTAAAAGACCTAAGAGGCAAATTGTATGGTCTATGGGATGGAGAGTTACATCTTTGATAGGCTATGCCTTGCTAAAAAAACAAGGTCAAAATGTGAGAAATATACAATGAAATATGGGGGAAAATTGTCACATTTCTTGTGTATGTTTGTTGAATTACTTATTTCACACCCCTTGGGAATGGTGTTGCCTTGGATTTTGTAATATCTCGTGAATTAATAATTTCTTATTAATTATGCTAGAAAATACTTTAATTATTATTTTTGACAGAAAAGTCAAGAATAAAACATTTTGTAATAAAAATATTTTTATTTAATAAAATATATTGAAGGGGGACAAAAGTGGATACAGTTGTTAAAGAATGTTTGCTAAACCACAAGAGGAAAAGGCATGTGGCATAAGCCACTGAGTGAGAACTCCAGATGCAGGAGGCATCATCCCCAAAAATCAGGTCACAACTCCTATTTGAGTGCTAAAGAGCAGGAGGCTCATAAATTACCAAGTCATAGGCAAAATACTATATATTAGTATGTTCATGAGCAGCAGGGAGCTAGCATTGGACGGGGATTAAATCTGTGAATGCAAGAGATGGTGCATTGAAGGATTTTTCTCTTGGGGCTCAACTAACATGCTCGGGGGTTCTGGAGCAAGTAACTTGGCTGCTCTAGGAGTTGGTTGGGAGGAATAGCTTCTCCACTTTTGTTTTCCCAGCGTTGGTGCCAAGTTCATAATTTATGTTTATATGTTTGCATAATGTGTTTTAATTTCTAGATCTGAAGAAGATTAATGTAGAACCTAGTCTATTTCAATTAGCCTAATGATGCCATGCTTAAATGTTAGAATTCTGCTTCCTTTCGAAATTTTAATTCTACACAGAATTAGATTGGAATCGTTTATTTCTAGTTAGTATCGTGTACTCCTGAATTTAACCGTATATTTCATGTTTGTATTAATTGTTTTCAAACTGCTTCCTTAGTTCTGTATTTACGAAACTGGATGAAGTATGAATCTCTAATCATGCTCAAAATCATCTACTTTTATTAGATTTAAACCATAGTAAGGTTTCCATAAAAACTTATAAGTATATACATATAGGGTAATATCCAAATGTTTATATAAATATAAGTATTAAGATATTATCCTTTGTTCATAGTATAGATCTATATTATTAAATATATACAAATGGATTCCACTTAAATAATATTAACATTAGGATTCCAATTAAATTATTAGAACCAAATAAGGTTACATAACTAATCGTGAAAACATAATGTTGCTATCATAAGTTTACATATACATAAATAATCATATTAACTCTTATACAAATCCCTTAATCAACTTAGTAAGAATATAGAAATACGAATCCAAAGCATGTAGAGAGGCAAACTAAATCAAGAAGAAGGTTAAAGCATTTCGATGACCACCAAGTTTGTCCAAGTACCGTAAAAAGAATCTCATTTCAAATCCAAAACAAATTGAATGTTTAACTGCTAAAGTTACACTCATAAGTTAGACTACACTACCAAAATCGTGGGATCGAATCTCTTAAGGTATTAAATTAACAGTCCTATGATAAACTAAATCATTGATTTATAATACGAAATCACTTCTTGTTCTAAGATGTTGTGAAAACAAACATACGGATCGAAGATCCTATTTTTATTAACATCCACAAGCATGTGTGGGATAGTAAAGAAATAAATCAAGCCAAATCTTTTATAGAATGATATGTTAGCTTTCATAGCTACATTCATAGCATCGAAAGCTCAGTTACAAAACCGGTATCGCTATCATCGATAGTCAAGTATTAAAAACATAAAAAATCTTAACTTCAATTTAAGATGTCGCAGACCTTATGGGTTGTTCCAAATAAACACAACAACACCGTAATTAAAGGGTTGTAAGTCCACATCGTGTCTATCCAAATTTATACAAAGGTAGAGCCTCGTTAAGGTATTTATTTACAACCATCATGTTCATCACACGATCCCAACACTCACAATCATTTAAACAAAGGTTGAACCATAAAATAGAATCTAATGTTTTTCGCAGTCGTAAGACCATCAGGATGGCAGTTGAATGCTTTAAAATAAACAACACATAAATACTATACACAATGAAGACAAAGGAATGATAATTAGATGTTACATAGTCGAAGTCCAACGCTCCTTTCATTTAAACAGCACGTGTGTATATATATATATATATATATATATATATATATATATATAGTGGTTGTAATACCATCGTCGATGGCTTCCATAGTAATATCGAAATACCAATAAATAGTATGGTAATAAGACCTGTCAAGGGCAATCAAACCTTGTCAAGGTACAATTTTAAACATTATATTACATTACAGTGTCGAGTCAACACAAACCCAAGAAGGGTTTTATAGGAACATTTACGAAATTCAAACAGAAGCACTTATCTTTTTCATCATTGTGGCTACCATTTGGAGCCTCGCGTCCTCTTCCCAGTGTGACCTACAACCACAATAGGGTTGGGTCAGTATGGGTCCTATTCTAAAAATAAAAACCAGAGTTTAAACCAAGGTCAAGTGCAGACATTACCTGGGAATTTGGAAACGTGGTCCTGGGAGGAGGTGACCCTGTCGCCTCCCTCTCCAGTGCTGGAACCTGCAAATTATCCATTGCAGTCATAACATTATAAAATTGTAAATTTTTAAAGCAAATAATGAACTAAGGAGAAACAAATCTCACCTTGGCGAAAGGGTAGAGAGGGCCAGGGGTAGGCTCCTCCAGAGCACCCTTATCCCTCTTCTGTCTGCAAGAATCCAACAAGAAAAATTATGTCGGTTTATTAAATGTTTCAACAACGAATTCAAAATAGTAGCAAACATATTTTAAAGAAATGGGAAACCCTTATCTGTACAGATAGTTCGACCAGTGAAGTGGTTGCAAGGCATGTGTTGCTCTACAATCCGTCATGGAAGCCGAAGAAACTCTTGTAAACACCTCGAGAAGGACACAAGATGAAACTGTTAACATTCGCCTAAGAACCTGAACTGACAACAGTGAACAAAAATCAAAGCTCGACGGCCTTGCTGGCCACACAAAGGCCAAAAACAAGTTCTTTTCCCCACTGAAGTTAGGACAAAGCCTACGGCTCAGGAGACAACCATCTATACATTTTTACCATGACCGAAGCTCGACTTTGTGTCTGCTCACCAAACCAAAACTTGCAAATGAGGTTTCTAACACCACTTTTGGCACATTAAACCGATCTGAAAAAAACCTAGCTCTCATCTTCACGGTTGGACGGTGGAGAGAGCACCATGTAACCAAGGTACAGGACATGGCTGCGTTGTCAACTCACAACCAGGTCACGAGTTAAATGCTAAGGTTAACTAAGGACATCACTTTAAATGTCAACTGCAGCAATTATAAAAACCCTAATCATTACATACCTTCGAGCATTGGAACATGCACAACGTGCCAAACCATGTATTACATTGTGGAAACCTTGGTGTGTGTGTGTGTGTGTGTGTGTGTGTGTGTATAGCCAAAATAGAAACCCCATGTTAAACCTTATGGCATGTGCAAAGGCGAGCGCACTATATTAACCTATGCCGAGAACCTTCGAGGTTATAACAAGGTCAACATCCTTCACACCATAACCATACACTATAAACCATAGTGTTATATCTTTTACAAAGACCATCGAATATCATAGCATAGCATTGGTTCATGCTTTATAATCTTGAAATCATTATAAAACCATATGCTATAATATTTACACCATGAACATCAAGGACCATAAAGAAATGCTTTTATGTCAAAACATGTAGTATCATGCCAATATAAGTATTTTAAACCCTCACTTTTATTGATAATAAGAGGTCGCCATATGGAGAACCATACGCTTACAAACCCTAAGCTTCTCATGCTTGAGGGCAGGTCTTTACACACATAGTATAAATATGGTAAGGCCAAGGCCTTTAAAATACAATGAAATTAGCAGGATGGGGTCAAGACCATGAACAGTCTCCCATGCCTTAGGCTAGTTTAAGCCTATTAACCGGATAAAACAAATAAGATCAGGTGTAACCAAAGTACATCACCTGCGTAGGACATGGTTGAAGGTTCCGGAAGGAGTTAGACATTGTAATTCATCAGCAGAACCTGTCGTAACCAACAGGACAAAGATATTAAACACAACATAAGTAAAACATAGAAATCTGCTAAGTAAGTATAAAGGTAATGCATGTAAAAAATAATTTTAATTACAATTGTTAGGTGTGTTGCATATTTCACTTTTAACAATGTTTCCTTTCAATGCATAGTCCATGGAATTGTATTCAAGATTCACATCTTGGAATACTACTACCTAGTCAACACCCTCTAATATCGATCTTTGCATGGTATGGATGTATGCTTTGCATTGGAATAGAAAATCCCAAATGGTCTCTAATTCTTGTGAATCGTGTACTATGCAATTCATATCTTCCAAATCTTCGTTAGGCTTCTTTTACCTTCTTATTTGGCCTCCTAGCCTCTGTGAACTTATCCTTATTAAAGCTAGTGTGTGTTTTCCCCTGTGAAGTATATTTAGTCTTAGATATGCTTGTACCCGTATCTCATCCATGGGGTTGAATTGATCAATATAATATTGTTGTTTTTGCGCACCTTCCTTTTCCATTTCCCTCTCCTATAGAATGCTTATGGGTGTTTTTTCAACTCTCTTTTGTTATGTGGGGGGAATCCTCCCTTATGCCCCAACATTTTAGCTTTTCTTTATGTGGAGCTCCCATGTTTTCTTCCTCCTTAGAAAGACCTCCATATTTATTTTGTTTGCGATTCAATTGTTGTCTATCTAGTCCACCCTTTAACAATATAACATAGGCTTTTCGTTGCTTCTAATTCATTGGAGTATAAACAAAATTCTACAAGCATGATTTCATAAGGGGCAAGTCACTTTCAAACATATGAAGGGTGTCATTATGTGTTTTATAGCTCTCTATATATGACTCCTTTTTTTAGATACTTGTCCCCCAAATACTGCACAATATAGCAACATCAACGTTAAATTAAAGGGAGTGGGTGGTTTCTAATCTCCTCGATAAATTTACGGGAGTATAGGTAGATGATATGATGAGCCTCCATGACCCACACATGATTTTATTTTGTCACTAACCTCCATCAAATTTTATGCAACAAGAAACCTATGCAACTTCTTGTAAATCCCTTCGCTCCACATTCTAGCATTCATCCCTGTTGGAAAAAAATTAATAGATTTTACATCAACACGGATTTGGATCTAAAATAAATGAATATGCAAGTGGGTCACACCTCACCATCTCTCCCAATATCTCCTTTTATTTGAGAGGGATATTTGAAACACTTCCCATAATATTTGTCTTTCCTTTTAGTATACTTGAATCCGCTAAGCCTTCGCAATAGGGCTTTTACACCCATAAGGCCCATACAAATTAATTAACATAAACACTTTCCCCAATGCCTTTAATATAGATTCTACCACTATACTTGCATCCATAGGATTGGTAGATTTTGGATCAAAATTTTCATTCCAACCATTTACCACCCCCCTTATAAACCCTTAACATTTATTGACCAAAATTTCATCCTTTTTATAACTAAAGATAAAAACTCCCCTACCTTCGACCCAACACACATTGTTTCTTGAAGCATAACACCAACTAGTTTATATACTACAAAAAGTCATTTCAGAGCGCCTAACCCCCCTTGCATTCAAGGATAATATGATCATTTGGCCACTAATTTTAGGTCCTTACATGCTTTAAGGGCCCCACTAATCATTAGTTGTTTTATTTCTCTGATTTCCTTTTTAGATTGAGATTTTGACAATATATGTGTGACTTTGTCCTAAAAATATTTTTGGATGTTTTGATCCAAGTCCATTTCTCCTTCTAATACCCTTAATTCCTCCACTTTACTTTTTTTTTTATCTCAAACAATATGAGGTCTTGAGAGCTAGCCTATGATAATTTTGTTTTTATTATATTTTTATTTATTTATTATCGTTCAATCTTCCTTAGGTTGAATGAGTGAGAGAAATTACATGACAACAACTAATCCTTCCATTTAAGGGGAATCCTTGATAAAACTTCCCACATAAATATTCTTAGAGTTCAAAACCCTGGCTTGTATACTTAGGGCTTGTTGAGAGGGTTCATTTGACGTGCCTCCGAAAAAGGCATCAAGGCCAAACTTTTTTCATGGGTATTTAGGGCATTATGTTTACTATCTCTAGGGTCCTCATTACACATAGGATTAGATCCCTCATGTCCAACGAGATGGGGAACACTATAAGTTGGTTCCTATAAGCACAAAGAAGAATATAAGGTATACATACTTTTTGGGGATGCAGATACTCCATGCTCAATCTGAATTGGATTTGCCTCTTGAAGCCACTCCCCATGGATATAGGGTACATGATCTCTTTTTAAAGATGAATCAAGCCTATTCTCCAAGTCCTAACTCTTATAGTTTGAAATGTCTAATGGATTGTCTGAAGAATGATTCACATTAATTGAAGGCCTTGACTTTTTTACCCACACCTTTTTATTCGTAGGAAAAAACCCTCTTTGGTTTTACAATCTTCCCACAAATTCCCAGCTTCACGACAAACCCCACATCTAAATGAAAATTTCAAAAAATGTAACTTCTAAGAAAAATATCGTCTTTCCAATTCAATCTCCATTTAACCCAAGAGGCCCTCTTAAGTCTATTTCAACCAATATTTTAAAAATCCTACAATTGTATTTTTTTCGAACATTTTTCCTCCAATGCAATGAAACACGCTAAGGAGTTCAAAATTCCCTCCAAATTTTTTCTTTTGCATGACCATTAGAAGGATTCATAAAATAATCCTTTTTTTTGTAGGAATGATGGCTCTATTCCTAGGTCAAACCTAGGCTTCCCACTACTTTAAACAAAGATCCAAAAGGACCCGTAACCAATTCCCCTAAGAGAATTTCCACATCACTGTCATTTTTTAACCATAAAACAAACCCACCCTCGAGTTAGTAAATGAAAAACAATAATATATCCAAATGCATGCCTCTTCCATCCAAATATTCAGAGAGTTCCCCTCCACAATTTCTTGAGGGAACATGAGAAACCTCTTATATGTTACCCCTAAACTCTCAACCTTTGTTTGGTCTAAATTGTGAAGGAAACCTACATGCCCATAGTCAAAACACAAGCTTTTTGACACCTCAGGAAAAACCTTGGTACCTCCAAGATGTAAGAAGAATTATTAGTCCCTGCCCTCAGGCTGGCAGGGACTCTATGAATCGGCTTGCAGCCTTTTCAATTAGGTTGACACAAAAACCAAAAACATTTACACAAAAACCAAGAATACTTATCCTAAGTGTTTCTATTGCATAATATTATAATACAATAATCTACTTAATCCAAAAATCAATGACATAAAAAATTACTTGTTAGCCAATGAGTGAATCTGGCCTCTTATTTGGCCTCATCTCGAGGTGTAGTGCCATTGTTTCTATAAAATATTTAGTTAAAATGCACATGACTAAATGTTTTTCTATCAAAGTAACTAATGCCAGAAATTACTTAGCATTACTTCGGAAGTTAAGTATAACATTAAATGTTATGAGACAATGTCGGTGGGTATGTTGTGTTTGTTACATGAACTTGCAATGTGGCACATGCGGCACTGCCACCGCCTTGTTTTCCACCGCCTTGTTTTGTGGCCACACATATGATGCATGAGGCAGAAAGCATCTCAGTAAGTTCTTGTCCCTACATGACTTAGCCAAGCCACGAACAACTTGACATGCAAGGCACGCTACATGTGTCCATGTGCATGTAGCTTAGGTTGTGGTTGCACCCAAGCCTCTGCTGGGTCTAGTAAATGTCTGCAACTTCTGTATGAAAGCTTGGATGTCTCAAAGATTCAATGTTGCACCCAGCATTGCCTCCAAGGCTCTTCCAAAAGCAAATCTGCCACTCAAGGATATTAAAATTATGAAATTTCTATGACATTTTATTGTTACCTTATGCACGGTCGTACCTGAGCAGCACGATACAAGCTATAGGAGCTATAAAAACTTATGCTAGCCAGAGAAAGATGATAATCATGGATCCTTGTTTAATTTGTCCTGGAACAATCAACACCATCAGGTTTCAGTTTAAGCACCACTATCATAAGCCGGTCCAGCACAAGTAGCGAAAGCACCAAAGGAAGCACCAGTCGAAGATACAGTAGACGAGCAGCAGTAGATTCAGCAGCTGAGATAGTGTGGCTATCATGGAACCTACATCATCTAATTTCTACATCGTTAGTTACCATAAAGTATCAAGATAGATAATACAGATTTATAGTTAAAAATTTCAACTATTTATTTATATTTTGGTACTAATTATATGCATAACTATAAACAGGTCAATACAAAACATCTTTGACACAGAAGCTTCCTCTCAGCAGTTCGACAGACCATATGGACATTGCACAAGTACAAAGAGAAGCACGGATTACCATCCAAACAGCTTTATCAAATATCAAATATGTTGCCTATGTTCTATGGGTTGAATCAATATGTCTATCTACTCCACTAATCAACCAGTATGTTTTTTTCCCTATGTACTATGTTTGCATCTTTTCTTTCTTCGATTAGTGGATTCCCAAAACAAAAAACTATAATACTTACCATTTTCACCATTCTTCACTGCAGCAACAACAAGTATAGAGTCTTTGGGTCTTTCTTCTGTTGGTCAGTTTCATTCTTCATTTTTTATTGTTTTTGTACTCTGAGTAATTATGTGAGAACTTATATATAACATTTATTTGGATTATAAAGAGGAAGCAAGGAGTCTAGATTTACCTTTCGAAAATAATTTCTGAAATCTGGGCATAGAACACATTAACCCTACTAAACTGGATCTACTTGTCAAACAATTTCTCTAATCTAGGAAAGCACAAGGGAAATGAAAAATAATGTGAATAATATATGCAAATGGATTTTCACATGATAGATTTTCAAGGGTTCCACATTCATAGGCGTTAAAAACACCTTTTGGAGTTGCTCTTGCATGAACATGGCATTGTCATAATAATGAAGCATATCCATAAGGCAAAATAGGAAAAAAGGCTTACTCGAGATTATATTACTCATGACCTTCAGCACCATTGAGTTTATTAATTTTGCTTATACGAAATTCTCATGGAGCTCCGGTGTCCATCTCAACGGTGGATTACCAGAATCCCTAGCTCCAGATGCAGGGGAGTTTACAGGAAGATGGATTCCTCCTGAAGAGGGCAGAAATTGCTGATGTGACTCCAGTTGGTGTGATGTAGATAGCAGCCACAAAATCGTGCTGCCTTTTCAGTTAGTGTCCAATCCGGTGCACAAATCTAACTTGAATAGCTTTCATGATAATAGAAATGAAAAGAATAAAGGGTAGTACAGCAGTGCAACTATATTAACGTGATATAGGTATGACTACCTTCTACGGCTATCAAATGCCAATGAAATGGATGGTTTAACTTTGTAAGGGAGAGTCCCATAGCTCGTTGTAACAAACCTCCTAAATGCTCAAAGCTCTTTTGATTCAAATACTCCAAAACTACAAAGCACTACAGCTAAACACCTGTTTCTTTATATTCAGTGACATATGGAGCAATGGCCTCCATTAAAGGGCCAACAACCTCCAACATTTCTCCTCAATGCAAATAGAAATACATGATCGATGGCCTCCACAAACGACCATGGGGATTCCAACTTTTGAGCATGGCTTAAACGTGTCTTGAAGGGATTTTTATATTTTAACATCTTTCCAAGGAAGCATTTTATGGGCATGCCTACACGTCTCTTTATGAACTGCATTTTACCGGCATGCCTACGTGTCTCTCTATAAACTGTTGCATGCCTATGTTTACATTATATTTATATGATAGTTTTAATTGTATTAAATATTATTTCGTATATAATTTTATGTTACATAATTTTAGAGTTCCTGTGATTCTTTTTCATAATAGATTTTGCTTAATAAGAATACCATAACACCTTTAAACTCAACAATACTTTAGAAGTAAACAATAATGACCAACAATTAATAATTCTCTCATATTGTTTATGCATCATATTGTTATGACACTTTAAATAGATCAAATAAAAAAGATATTCAGACGCAATCCAATAAATAAAACATTAATATTTGATTTGCTCTCAGTTGTAATGTATAAAAAGATTATACTAGAAACCACTAAACGTAAAACAATCTGCAACAACTATCCTTGGATTTCGATTATCGTCCAAAATAATATTATAGAACTTCACTCAAGACCACAAGAAAATTCACGGCAACATCTCCTTGTTTACAAGCAAAATTTGAACAGATTACAGAATTTAAAAATAAGTCTGATCTCTAACTAGACCCCCTTCTCAAGTGGCAATTCATGCTCTTTATATAGAAAATGGGAGATTGTTTTTCTTTCTTATTTCAGGTTGGAAATCTTCACTTTATGATGATGATGATTAACAAATTTCAAAATAGACTATAGTGATATAGTGAGCCACTAATATAACAATGATATAACCATTGTTCCCAGTAGCAGCTACAATTCTTTACTCGTCAGTTTATTTTTCAATTGAACTTGTCCTTTGCAGATGTAGTTGAGTTCCAGACTATCACTCCCACAACTGTGGAAATTTCTCCTCTCTTAAGGTTACAAGCGTTCAGATGGTTTTACTTCTACAATTGTAAATGGGAACTTGTTTCTTAACCATATTGCAATATTGCAGGAAAGGGCTTCCATTTTTTCTAAACAATAAGATCCTGCCTTTTAATATTTAGAACAAATAACCCATTTAACTATTGCAATTGCATGGAAATCACTTTCTGTGGCCAATTGTGTGATTGGGATCCTTTGAATCAGAGAAAAATGAATCATTTCCTTTTGACTCTTATGAAGAATTCTTCCTATTGTTCTAATTCTTCCATCTTACGAGTACTCTGTCTACCTGAGTTTGGATAATGCTCCTTGTATTTCTCTGAACTGCGATTTGGATGATCATAACATCAAGGCTTCCTCAAAATATATAGACTATACTATCTTTGCAGCTCACTTTCCCAATCATTTTGTTACCACCTATACTTAACCATTCTATTACTACCTATACCTTCCACTGTTTTGAAAAATCGAGACGTTTATAAACTTCAACACATTCATATAAAAAAACCGAAAAAAACTTAAATAAACTCATGTATGCTCTTACATAATACAACCTTTTTCTTGGGAAGATCAATGGGTTTATCATATCTATCTTACGTAGTGAAAAAGAAGAACAGTTTTAAAAGGAATTAGAAATCAAGACATTGCTAAAACTGGATGCTACTTCCATTTATAATCAAGTGAATAACTGTAAGCAAAACGGTGTCTTATTTCTCTAACCCAAAAAAAATCGATGGGAGCAACAAATAAGTGAGGTATAGACCCTCTCTATTTAAGGCTCCAACCCAGAAATACGGTATGAGCGGTTTGTATTTCAGTCTTTGCTACTGGATTCTAGAACTGATTTCACTAGATTCTAGAACTGATTTCACTAATTTGTATGGTTGACAAGGTTGCTATTAAACAACCTGGTACTCCTAGCAATCCCTTCAGCACTCCTAGCAATCCCTTAGGCAGGGACTTAGTTGCTTTGCAACTTTTCGTTGTTCCTCTATTGATGGGATCTTGATACATTCAATATCGACCATTTTTACCTTTTCCATGATCTTTAACTTGATCATTCTTTAACTATACCTTACCTTCTGCTACATGCTCACTAGTTGTTACCTTATTTAACATTCCCTATGCAATGACCGTTGAATACAAGGGTTTTATTAAATACTTTGTACCTTACCATATGTCAACAGTCTCGACATGTGACTAAAAGATTGCCATGGGATCAGGTTGTCACAATCACCATATTCCACCAAATCTAGGCTTTCCTCTATGATTATTTTAGGATAAACTTTATGTCAAATCACGTTGAAAGTAGGCCTACGATAACCATATTACAACCCACGTATCTTGAAGACACCAAGAATATATCATTGAATTTATAATCTCTATAAGTGAGAACACTAGCCAATTTGATCTGTGGCACTATTGTCTAACCCTGTTTCCTCGAATCCTTATTTGTGTGTAACGTTTGGTTGTTTATCAAGCTATGCCTTTCAATGAACTTAATTATCTCATTGTTAAATCAATCCCCCCCCGTTAAATCAATCCCCCCCCATATGGTATCATTGTTATTTCCTTTGGATGGCATTCCCGTGAAAGAAGCAATTATTTGCATTCTCCTATGTTAACCACAATACTCTACTATTTTTCACCAACATAAGCTTATCCTCTATTTACGTAATATATTTATATTTAATTTTTTTAATATTTGTTTTGTTGGCCTTGGAGGTATGCTAGTTATTATTCACACATCCATGCATATAAAAGAGAAAGAATGTGAAAATGAACATAATCACCTTGAAATCAATCAACATCATTATATCAATAACTACTTTTATGGAAAACAAAATAAAATAAAACAAGCATGGCATCTTAGTCTGTTTTGTAAGGAAAATATTGTAGGGGAACTTTTGGGCACTTCCTCACATGCATGGAGGACATTTAGTGCAAACATGTTGGTATTGATTACGATACTTTACCCAACGAGTGAGATACACAATCAAGATAGCTAATATAGAGAAATGACCTCAAAACCTTTTGCATAAGGCTCAAAATATTTAACCCACTTGAATTTGAAGGAAACAAAAATACAAAATACACTTTCTAGACTAGTCAAAGAGAGAAGAATGTGTGGATATTTAAATAAACAAAATTGAAACAATAAACAACACAAAAATATACAACCATTAGAAAATGATTTATAGGGGAAAACCTTTCGGGAGAAAAGCCCCACTCTCCAAAGCACACATAAATGTATTAATTAATAGCCAGTAAATGGTTACCATACATTAGAGAGTGTCCATTCTTTCAACACGAGTGTTCATAAGTATAAGGATTCTACAGAAATTTTAACGACATGGCAATAAGTTAAAAAGTCACATACACATTTTTTTCCAACCTTGACACTCAATAAATAGGCATAGCAAAACCATGAACCATTTAGGGTTTTCCAAACATTCTACATACTAGAATCAATAAACACTAGAGTGGTCAACTGTTATTGCTTGGCTTCATTGCATGTTAGTGATCTACATTTATTATTTTCCACTTCCTAACATTTATTCCCTACCATGTCACGACATCCATTCTTTATTGCAACTCAACAATCATTACCTTCTATGCTATAGGAATGTAAGGTGTATGACACACTTGTCCCAACATTCTCCCACTTTTCATATACCTTGTGAGAGTATAAGGGAGAATGCATCAAACTATGAGCTAATTGACAGGGCCCATAAGGCCCATAGACTCATAACACCACTTGAATTTACTTATGTTCACTAATTTTTTCAATGTATTTGCAACATTTGGCAAAGTGTCAACTTCTTCCATTACATTTTTCATCCTCTACCATGTCTTCAATGAAATGGTGCAAAATGTCAATATGCTTTGTCATTGCATTACATGTTTGATTCTTACCTAGACAAATGGCATTGGTACTATCACATTGAACTATAATAGATCTATAACTTAACCCTATAACCGAGCATAGTTTTGAAATCCAAATAGATTCCTTACATGTAGATTAGCAACCATATACTATGCGTCTGCACTAGACAAAGTGATCACAACCTATCTCTCGATCATCCATCCCACTGCGCTTCCAAACAATAAAAACACATACTTACTTGTAGATATCCTTTTCTGTGCATCTCCTACCTAATCAAAATCCACATAACCCTATATGTCCACTAAGGGTTGGTCTTGCGAAACTTTTCTTATACAACAAATGGAATACTAAAAAGTACCTTGCAAATACCCAAATATACTCTTCAATGTAGTCCAATGTGGACGTTTAAGGTGAACCATTAATTAATTCAAAACTCCCGCTGCTTGGGAAATGTTTGGTATATTACATACATTAAGATACATCAAATTACCAAAAATCGCGAGCATAAGGAACAAAATCCATATCGTCCATCAATGTGAGTGTTGTAGAACATTGTTCCTCTAAAAGCTTAGTTCCTACATAAATTGAAACGCTCAATGGTTTTCAACTGTCCATATGAAAACATTGTAGCATTTACTTCATTTACTTCATTGGGCTCAACCAAAGCTTTATTTTTGCTCTATCTCTCACAATATCCATTCCTAATATATATTTTGCATTCCCCAAGTACTTTGTGTAAAATTGTGTTGAAAGGCAAGACTTTAATTCATGCATCCCTATTCTTACCAAAAAATAAATATCATATGCATATAGAGTGACAACAAGGAAATAACCACCATCATGTATGTAATACACACAATGATTTGATTTGGATCTCAAAAATCCCTATCCCAACACAAAGGAATCAAAATTTTGGTCCAAACATTTTGGGAGACTATTTGAGACCATACAAAGACTTTTTTAATTTCAAAACCAATGACTATGCCTTTTTTCAATGTAGTGCTCTGGTTGTGTCATATATATATCCTCCTTTAAGTTTCCACGTAGAAATTTTATTTTCACATCCATTTGTTTTACCTGTATATCAAAAGTTGTTGTTATAGATAACATAAATTTCACCTCAATCTAGGAATATATTTTCACAACCAACCTTGTCTTGTACTTTTCAACAATACCATATGGACCGATCTTCCTTTCAAACACTCATTTACATCTCACAGTTTTTGTACATAAGATAATGGTACCAAGTCTCATGTATTGCTCTTTTGAAGTGTAACCATATCCTCATCTGTGGCAAATCTTCAAGAGCCGTTCTCTTCCATCTACGTTGCTTCTTTCAAAGTTATGGGTACATCGGTGTTAATAGATATAGTAAATATACATATGAAACCAAATGGACCATAATTATACCTATATAATTGCCTTCTTTGCTTAGTGGACATCCTTAAAGTTTGAGGTGGAGTTTCTTCCTCGTCTTTTGATCTCTCTAAGTCACCCCCCTCACTAGGTCCATCTTGAACTTCTTGTTTATGTTTTGTTTCAACTTTTTGCATCTTGGGTGGTAGTTGAATAATTTACTTCTTCTCATTCTCTTATGGATGCATCATTATGGGGGGGACAATTAACTTCTCATAAAATAACATATCTACTATTCAAAACTTTCCTAACCACATGATCCCTAATATTTTACCCTTTTGCATCAATGCTATAGTCGATGAAGATACATTTCACTACTTTGTTATCCAACTTTGACCACTTCTCCTTAGGCACATAAGCATATGCCTCACAACCAAAAATACAAAGATGTCAAAGAGAGTCCTTATTTCCCGTCTAGACCTCCATAGGTGTGTTATCCATAAGAGTTGATGTGGGATCCTTTGATTAGCAACATGCATTAACAACCCCTTTTTCCAAAACTTCTTCTCCAAACTAGCTCTAATGTGTAGACTGGTAGTTCTCTCCATCAACGTCATGTTCATCCATTCTACAACTCCAATCTATTGAGGGGCATATGGAGTTGTATTGATGTCTTTAAATTCCATTCTCCTTATATATCTTACCAAAATATATAAAACAAAACTCATCGCCATGAATCCTCGACACCTTAATCTTCTTACCATGCTATTTTTCCAAGAGAGCTTTAAACTCTTTAAACCAACTAAAGGCCTCATATTTAGTTATGAGAAAATATGCCCTTTTACTCCTAGAATAATCATCAATAAATGACACATAATACAAAACCTTAGAAATGAAAAGTGGAAACTCACTAACTAGTCTCTAGGACCTATCAGGAATAGAGTTTTGTAGGTAAAATATCACTTTAATTCAATCTCCTTCACTCATATTTACAAGGTTTTTAACAACAAAGCATACTCTCTTGTAAAGAAACCCTCTCATTACAGGAATATATTTTATCAATACAAGAATTCAAAGAGGATGTTTTGTTCCCTGAATCTTCTTTGGCTATCTTTCAATAAACTAGAAGAATTGGTTTTTTCCAAAACTAGCTAACACGATAGTGCCTCAGACCATTTTACATCCTTTATGTTAGAGAAAACAACTTGCACATCTGCATCATGAAGCTTGCGTACCAATAGTAGGTTATGTGCTAAACTTGGAATGTGTAAAACTCCAGTAATCCCCTTCACTATGCCAGTAGGGAATTTGATCAAGCCTCTACCTAGGTCAACTATGTTGAGAGAAGAGTCATCATTGAGGTAACCACATCATCATATTTCTCATACACTAAAAAATAGTTCCAATGGTAAATCACATTGAAGGAAGCTCTAGAGTCTATCAACCACACAATCTACCTTGCATGGGCTTCTAAAGCTGCAACAAAGACGTCTCCACCATCCTCCTTATTCTTTTTTTTCTTCCTTGCAGTCTCTTCTAAAATGCTCTACCTTGCAACAATTCCAACATTCTGCCGTGGACTTTCTAGGAGACTTAGGTCTCCCTCAAAATTTGGATGTTTGCTTTTCCCTCTTCTCGCCTTTGGTTATATCCCATGATATCGTCCTTAAAATAAATGTATAGTTAATTAGTTGTCAATTATTTTGTTTTTCAAACTTATATGACTTTGGAAGTAAAATACCATGAGACATTATTATAATGGTGTGGTTCTAATTTTTTTTTAAACATGTTTTAATGAAAATGTCTAAGGTTGATTTGGGGCAAGACAACTATAGGAGAAACCACGACACCACGAGCAGGGAAACAATCTAAGGTTCTAGAAAATTTAAGTGTCAAACTAACTTAACCTCTTTCAAGAATTTCGCCATATATTCCAAGGATTTAGGGAGAAAGGTGTCCCCCTATCTTAAATAAGGAGGAAGATTCCAAGAAAGAAAATTAATTACTTATTTTAAAAGGGAAATTTCAAGTTAGAGGGGAGGGTGTAGGCAATAGGTCTTCTGAAAACTTCAAAAAAATATGTGAGGGAGGAAAAATTATGGGCAGTTTAGGTAGAAACCTGGAACAATTAAAGTTCAATAAGACTGCAGCAATTTAGGGCTCCATAAGGCCATACTGAAGAGCAATGATATGTGTTGTATGATTAAGTTATCGTGAGTACCTAACTGTACTATTATCTATATTGGGAAAACTATTATCTTGAATAGGAAACTAATAGAGTACTGGAACCCTTTATGCACATTGTTATGAGCATTAGGAAGTGTTAGGTGTAGCAAAAATAAGGGTGAACTTTCTATTAAACTAATCAAGGATATGGGTTAAGGACTTAGCTGGAAGGAAAAGCAAACTATTAAACCCTGAGTGGATTCATCCTGGTGGTATGATAGTTTAACTCAAGGGTGGCTTTTAAGATTAAAAATGATTAAAAAAAATCCCAAATACCTATGGTTGGGTGGCTCATGAACCTATCGAAGCCAAGTTCTTGGACACTATTAGCTTTGGAAAAGAAAAACAAATAAGTACATTTCTTTGTTTAAGCATATGTTCTAATATTTTATTATATATGTTATAACATTGCTTTTATTATATATTTGTTTATCTTGGAAGTGCTTTTAAAAGTTTCAAGAAGCTAACTATTAAGTCAATAATTGATATAGGCCAAACGGGTGTTGGCTCATTGTCGTCGATTGATATGAAGTTGCTTGTTGTAAATGGAGGTCATGGGTTTACCTGTGTGTGTCCCATGTCTTGCAGGCGGGTGCGGGGCACCTAGGGGTATAGTGGTAGCGAAAATGGATCCCTGGACCTCGTGTCACGCGAGTACCAACCTAGCTCTAGTTGTCGATTACTCTAGTTACAAGAAAAGAAAGGTCAGTAATTGATATAATTATTCATGATTATGAAACATAAATACAACTTCAATATTATAATTGATTTGTTTTCATTCTATAATATATTTATTTTCATAATTTCTCTTATTTATTATAAATAATATAAATGACTTGGAATTTCGCTCTCTCGCAAGCGCACAAACCTAGTGAGCTTCGAACAGCAACGCAAGCTTCCTCGGGATCGACAGTGGTGGCAAGGCAATTTTGCATGCGCATGCCCAAGAGCGCCCTGGTTCACCATGGCTCTAGGAGGACTCCCTAAGGGCCTTCCTCCTCCACTGTGACAAGTTTTAGATTTTTAGAAACTAGCGGCAGCTAGTAATAAAAGACATGCTTCTGAATCCCAACAGAAGTTCATCAAGAAACTAGATAGTATACCTATGGTAGATCTCCCTATAGAGGAATCATGTCGGTCTGCATTGAATCTATCAGAAAGGGTGTCTGTTGGGCAGTTCACAGGATTATGGCCCTCCCCCAAAGCTGTGGAAGTGTGGGTCCAAAGGAATTGGCGTCCTCTAGTCTCAAAAGGCATCAAAAGTCATCTTGTTGGCAAGGGATTCTTTGTTTTCGTATTCGACAATGTGGAAGATAGAAGCCTCATCTTCAGGAATGGTTTGTATTTTATGGGCCCCTGGGTCTGTATTTAAATAAATGGACACCTGATTTCAACCCGACACAAGATGTGTCGTCAGCTGTACCATCCTGGGTGCACGTTCCCCACCTACCCCTGCACTGCTAGAACCTGAAGTCATTAGAATCCATCGGCAATGCCCTCAGGAAAAATACCGATCGAGCTAAGAGAAAGGATCAATACTCATGTGCAAGAATATGCGTCAAAGTTGATCTGGAAGTTGGGGTACCGGAGGCTATAAAACTCACGGTCACAGAGTGGTCTCATATCCAAGAATTGGATTACGAACAACTCCCGTTTAAATGCATACATTGTCACAGCTATGGGCATTTCGCAAGACACTGCAAAAAGAAAACTGAGGAACATAGGGAGAAATCGAAAGGAGAACAATGGACATAGGTACAAAAAGCATCTCTACCAAAACAAAACAACAGATCCAAAGAAAAAGGGACAACAACGAGGACTAACCCATCAGGATCGATCCAAGGGGAAGGGATCTCTGCCCCTCATTTGGCAGATCCATCTAAAAATCTGTTTGAAATTATAAGCACACCTCTAGAGATATCCAAGCAAACAAACGAAGAGATCAAGCACCAGAATCTACCCCTGGTAGGGGAGAAAGACACCATAGAGGCAGGCCATCCAAGTTATCCGATAGGAAGATCCTCTCCTCCTTCATACGCGGATATGATAAGAAAGAAGCCACTAGAAAACTCTGGCTCCTCGAAAGATGAGGATTTTGAGAGGCCTTGAAAAAGAATAGGGAGGAAATCGAAAAAAGAAACGAGAGAAGAGGAAGAAGAGAGGAAAAAAATGCAAGGGAGCCAAGCCACTATTGATATGTCCATCGGGAGAAATACCAGAACCATGCCCCTCAAGGGTGGTTCTAACTCCATCCCTGGTAAATAATGAGCTTAGTTTCTTGGAATTGCAGAGGCTTGGGGAATCCATTTAAAGCCGAAGCAGTCAGAGATTTATTGAAAGTTGAATCCCCCGAGATCCTCATGCTCTAAGAAACTAAAATTGAAGGGGACACCCTTCTTGAAATCAACAAACATAAATGGAAGAAGAATGTAGAGAAGGCCATCAGCGTAAGGGTCTCCTCTCGCAGACTGGAAACTCTGTGGTCGGAGGACGAGATCCCCCTAGAAAGCTCCTTTGCGACACAACACTAGATCTTCATCGAGCTCTGAAACCACTCAAGTAAACTTTATTTCTCACTCTTCAATATTTATTCCCCTGTCATGTTCTCAGAGAAGAAGGATTTATGGAAAAATCTATCATATTTCCTGGAAATACACTCCCCCAGGAACATCATTCTAGCTGGAGACTTTAACATAATTTTTGGTCCGAAAGAAAAGATAGGAGGAAACTATGGCAGGGACCAAATGCTCTCCTTTGTGGAGGAACTAGCTCAGCAATGGGATATTGTTGACTTCAAACCAGTGAAAGGACTATACATTTGGACAAATAACAGAGTTGGGACTGATCATATCTCATCACGCCTAGACTAGTTCCTGGTTCAAGGTTCACTTTTGTTGGAAAAAATGATAATTTTATCCAAAATTTTACCAAAATTGACCTCTGATCATAAGCCCATTCCTGTCCTCTTGGAAGAAGAAGAAAACCTGGGTCCATTACCATTTCGATACAACCCTCTTTGGACAGAGAGAGATGGGTTTATGGAAGTTGTGCAAACATCCTGGTCCACTCACATTACAGTATCACCTAGCTACGTATGGGAGCAGAAACTCAAGTTAAAAAAACTTGCATTGAAAAGTTGGATCAAGAAGCACAAATAACACCCCCACTAGTCTACGAAAAGAGACTGCCGAGCTGTTAGAAGATTTGAAATTGGAAATGGAAAACAAAGAAATCTCCACTGCAATAATAGAAAAGGAGCAAATTGCCCAAATAAACTCCTATTGATCCTTTCGACTTGAAGACGAGCATCCAAGGTTCAAGTCTTGTAGATTGTGGCTCAAAGTTGGAGATCAAAACACTTCATATTTTCACCGGCAGTATAGATCTCGCTTATCACGAAATCATATTTCTGAAATAGTCTTGCTAGAAGGGATGGTCTACAAAGTAATAAACCAGCTCAAAGAGGTAGTAGAAGTTGATTACCAAAACCTTTACAAAGAAGACGGTGAGGGTAGTGAGGAGGTTACCTCTGATTTCCTCTCACATGTACACCACCTTGTAATCCAGGAAGATAACTTAGCTCTTATGAATATTTTCTCAAAAGAACAAATATGCAATGTCATCTGGGGTATGGAGCCTGACAAAGCTCCAGGGCCAGATGGTTTGTCAATACATTTTTATAGAGAATTTTGGAAAATAATCAAAGGGGATATCCTCATAATGATTAAAGTCTTTCAACAAAAAGCTAAGGTGGGAGGCAACACAAATTCCACGTTCTTAGCTTTAATCCCCAAGGAAGCGAACCCAGGATCCTTCGACAGATTCAGTCCCATATGTCTGTGCAACGCTTCATACAAAATTCTAGCTAAGCTAATGGCCAACAGAATCAAGCCATTGCTAGGGAAACTCATCTCTCCCAGGCAAAGTGGATTTATCAAAGGGAGACACATCTTGGATAATGTTATACAGGTGCAATAAGCTATGCACTCCATTCATCAACGGAAGGAGCAAGGGATGCTCATAAAACTAGACATGGCCAATGTATTTGATCAGGTAAAGCTCTCCTTTCTTTATAGAGTCCTTCATGCCTTTGGATTCAGCTCTGGATTTGTCAATTTGATTAAATCTTGCACTAAAAATCCCTGGATAGCTCCACTTGTAAACGGTAGGCCAGCCAATAACTTTCAAGCCTCGAGGGGAATAAGGCGAGGTGGAAGTCTCTCGCCCTTCCTGTTCTTTCTGATTGTTGATTCCTTGAGCAGGAAAATGATGGCAGAAAAAAGATAGTAGGGTCAATCCCACATATACAAATAATGCAAGGTCTGGAACCAATCAACCACGCCTTATTTGTTGATGACTCCCTTTTGCTGGGAGGAGCCTCTATAACGATCTCGAAAGTGTTCTATGGAATTCTCCAAAGTTTCTGCAAAATCTTCGGAGCTCTCATCAATAAAAGGAAAGGCGTTGTGTATGGTTGGAATGTAGGCCAACAAACTATTAAAAAAATAGCTCATTTCTTGGGATTGTCGGGATATGTTGCATAGGAAAAAATCAATTATCTCAAGCAGCCTCTAACTCTGGGCACTAACGAAGCCTCGATGTGGGTTGAAGTCATAAGGAAAATCAAGAAAAAAATCGCAGGCAGTGGAGGTCAGTGTCTAAATAACGCCAGAAAACTCATTATTATAAAATCAGTTCTCTCATCCCTACCAATCTTCCAGGCATCCTTCCTACTGGCACCAAAGACGATAACTGAACAGGTTTCGAAATTAATAAGAGAATTTCTTTGGCGTGGAGGAAAAAATAACCAGAAGAAATATCATTTAGTAAACTGGGAAACAGTGAAGCGCCTAATAGCTGAAGGAGGTTTACAGGTCAGAGATCCAGGCAACGCCAACATTATTATGGATGGTAAAATTCTGTGGAAATTATACACAAATAACAGTCACCTTGTCAGTCATATCTTGAAGAAGAAATATGTAAAAGGTGTTCCACTGAGAAATATTCACGACGCCAATAGTAAAAATGGAACTATGACTTGGAACCTCTGCAGATGTGGATTATAATTCTTTCATAAGGAGTTGTATCGCATTCCAGGGAACATAAAGAATACACTACTATGGCATCAAAGAATCATGGGTCGTCCACCCCTAGCAAACTCTGTAGAGGCAAAGGACGTGCTCATTTGGCTCATCCAATAGGAAATTCATAAGCTTGAAGACATTTATGTATGGGACTCTATAGGGAATTGGATGTCGTGTTCCTTCCCTAGCATTCCAGAACACCTAAACTTGCAAAAGAAACGCCTCATAATCAAGTTGACGGCCTCAACACCAATCCGCCAACGTGCAAAGAATAAGTGAGGTTGGGTAAAGACTGGGGTGTACACAACTCCACAAGGATTCTCTTCACTGCAAACTCAACAAGCATCGATTCAACCTTCATCTTTCTGGAAGAAGGTGTGTGATCCTCTTGGAATAACTGAAGTAAATTTCTTCTTTTGGATTTTAATGCACAGGAAAACTCTTACGGGAGAAAACTTGCAAAAAAAGGTATAAACAGCCTCATAGACGTGCAATGTGCTGCAAGGAACTAGAAACAATGGAACATTTGTTTATTGACTGTCCATACACATAAGAAAAAAATATTCTTCATGGTCTCAATGCAATAGCTCCAACACATATTGTTGTCAGAACTTTATACTCCACATGGAAGGAAAGATATCCACTTGTGATACTAATCAAGTCTATGTGGAACCGAATTTGGCAGGATATCCCCAAATACATTTGTTGGAAACTATGGTTGGAAAAAAATGAGCAGATATTCAACAACTCTTTGAGTCCCCCTTTGACGGTGGCCATTAAGTCCAAAGCTCTTCTTCTCGAAACTATGGTCCGACATCCTTTCAAGAGCGAAAACAATATCCTCCCTTAAGAAAAGAAATGGATGGGAACTTATGTATTTAGGGATGGAAAGAAGAACATTGGACGCCCCATAAAAAATCCAGGATGGAGACTATGAGACACAGATGCAAACTTTCATAAGTGGTGGAAGAAGCAGGGCAAAGCTACGATTTTTTTTTTTATGGCGCCTCTAAAGGGAATCTAGGGATAGTTGTAGCAGGTGGAGTGATATACTCCCAGGATGGTTCAAGAAGAGATAGCTTCAGCTGGGGGCTAGGACATAGAACAAACAACCAGGCATAAATACTTGGGTTGTTAAAAGCTTCTCAGATAGCACGTGGAAATGGAATTAGAGAAATATAGGTATCCAGAGACTCTGAAATACTGATAAAAATCTTAAACACGGAGGATCACTTTAGCGATCCAACTCTCAACAAAACTTTGCAAAGGCTGTGGTATTTTTTGTTTGATTTCACCAACACTCTATTTTTCCACATTATGCGCGGATCGAACAAAGAAGTAGATTACAAAGCAAACTTAGGATGCCTATTGCCTCAAGAAGACTACAACAAAAATGATGAAGCTCCTGAATGGATCCTTATACCTTGAATTTCAGTGATGTAAATAAATGAAAATATTTTGCATAAGTGGATGCTTGAATACTTGTAATTATGGTTGCTTTGACCCCGACCCAACTCATTTCTAAATAAATACAATAACAATTATAGTTTAAAAAAAAAATAGAAATGACATAATCGAGAAAGTACACAACTTTTTTTCAATAATTTTTTTTATCATACATATATAAGTTTTAAAGGAAAAAACATTATATATAAAATAGAGAAGAAAAGAAGAAGAAAAAACTAAAAAAGACTTTTCATTTTCAAATATAGACTAACATTCTATATTTTTTATGTATATAAAAATGATAAGATATGGATATGTAAATATATTCAAATATATGAATGAAGTTATACTTATGAAATCGAAACAATAAACGTAATAAGAATTATGCCAATCCAAACCATTTTTATTTTTGAAAAAACAAAACTAAAACTATATTATTATGAAACCCAGGAACATTGTTATAATACTTTATGAACTTTTTTATTTTTATTTATTTTTTATTCGATTCAATATTAGTTTTAGAGTAAGATTGTACAAAAATGTACATCCTATACAACATTTTCGAAAATGGAAAAGATGTTTGCATCATATCCATCTTCGAGAGTTTCAAAGTTTTAGATCAAGTTAAGTCCTAGAATCTAACAGTAGCAATAATAATTTAGACTCCATTGTCCCCCACAGGATGGGGATTGTGACCCACATTTTGCAAATTGATATGAAAAAACCAACCATGACAAACAGATATTTTCTAAAGACTAGTAAATTAGTTAAATGCCCTCATGGGTAGTAGTGGAATGGAACTTGATTGAGCAATTCTATGTTTTTTACCAACAACAGAAACAAAACTAGTTGTGACGATGTGGTGATGGTTGACCAGAATGTCCATGACTGTGTCCAATTTGTTGTTGAGGATGGCATTCATGGTAACCTAATTCTGGGCCAAATGGTGAATGCCAGCATCCAGTCTAGTTAGTCAACCTTCCAAAGTTGTTGTCATCCTCTCCTTCTATTGTGACTCGATTGGTGCTTCACCCATTTCTTGTTGTCTATTCCCTTCTCACCCTTCATCCATAGCCATGTCCATCATGGCCTTCATGCTCCATAATAATCTTGAAGTTCTGATGTGTATGGTTTCCCTGGTACGGGAAGCTCCATAATCATCTATGATCCCATTAAAGCTTACATGTAGATCCTTTGGTGTATGGCACGATTTCCTATTGTTAGTCCTATTCTCCAACGCTCAACACGTTTTCAGGCTTGTTGGCTCACACACCAACCAAAAAATCCCTAGAATTTATCCAAATCATTCATAACTCTAGGCATATGAGTTCTTCGCGGTCCAAATGTCATGCGTTATTGACTGTAGAGCCATTGATGAGTTTTACTATAATATGTATCATTAGCTTGGAATCTCCTTCAATGATGAGTTTATGGTATCCTTTGTTTTGTGCTTTATGAATACCGGTCAACATAGCAGATAATTAAGCTGCATGGTTGCTTTCAGTTCCTACGAAGGCTGTATATATTAGGAGGATGTCACCTTTTACGTTCTTGAAGACACCTCCAAATCCAACCAGACCTGGATTACCACAACGAGCACCATTAAAAATTTGTTTGATGAATCCTACCTTCGGTGGAAACCACTTAGTTGGACTGTTCATGTTGAATATCGACTGATATTGATTGAGGCTAGTTGCATCTTGGGGTAAGTTCGAAGCAGAGAGAATGTTTTTGTCTTAAGAGGTACCTTGCCAATCTTCTTGAGACCAATGATATCTGAGGACTGTTTCCCGAATATTTTCTTGAATTTTTTTCCAAGTGTGGGAAGCTAATTTTTCAACATTTTTAAATATTCTACTATTTCATTCTTTCCAAACCTTATAGAGGAGAAATCTTGGCAAGAGTTTCCAGGTTCTATTCACAACAATGTTTTTAGGTATTGTTTGACTCCATTGAGCTATGGTATTGCAAACACTCATTCGATATTTTGCTAATCTTCTAAATATGTTGACTCCCTGGACCCATAACTATTGTGTGTAGATACATTAGTTGAGAAGATGTTCCAAGGTTTCTCCAGCCTATCAACAAAGAAAGAATAAAGAGGGGCCTTGAAAACCTCTTTGAATTGTGCAATCCCAAGTGAGAGTTTTGTTCCAAGTTACAAGCAATAAGAATGTGGAGACCTTAGGCCATAGATTTTTTTTTTTATATTTGCTTCCAAATTATTTACTGATGATTTTGGTCGTGCTCTGCTAAGATTGAGCATGCTTCCTTTAGGGTGAATGATCCTTTGCTAGTGTATCCCCAACGAAGTATGTCTTCACCCTCTTAAATCATGATTCCTCTAGAGCTAAGTTCACTTCGAAATTGTTCCCAATACCAATCCTATAATATGGGCTGCCATCATCGAAAGTCCTTCCATTTTCACCATTGTGATCCGTTTTTGTCTTATTCCCATAAATGAGCCATAAGAAAACAATTGGATTCTAGGGCAGTTTATCAGAGAGGTTGAACATAATCTATGAATTTAGTTTGTTGTGCTGCTTTCAGGCATCATCCCAGAAAAAATCTATTTGTCCATTTCTTATTACCAAAAAAGCATGCTCCTGAATGATACCTTTGTTTTTCTAGGTCATGTTCTAGATGATTGAACCACTCTTACTCTCTTGAAGGAAAATCAAATCTTGAAAGGGTATGTTGTGTGCATATTTGATTTTCCATACGTGGGCCCAAAGATCTTATGGAGTGCTTATCCATCACCACCATAACTTGGTGGACATGGATTTATTTTCAATTTTGGGATCTGTCAGACCAAGACCTCCTAGATGTTTAGGTTTGCAAACTTTTCCCATGATACAAGGGCCTATTTCTTGTTTTTCTTTGTTTTACCTCCCCATAGAAATGTTATTTGAAGAGAGATAATTTCATTGAGGAATTTATTAGGAGCATCTAGGACGGAGAAGAGTTAGGAACACATGCTTTGTAGAACTAAGTTGATAAGGACCAACCAACCTGCAATATTGAGCGAGTGAAAAAGCCCAATTGGAGAGTGTTGATTCCATTTTTGAGATGAGATTAGACTAATACTTGTGCTTGGCGAAATAGGAAATTAAGGATGCACCAAGGTAAGTTGCAGGGAGAGTACTTCTTTTGAAAGAGAGGAGTGTTGAGATTAATTGGTGTGTTGAGATTTTTTTTATAACTAATTTCTCATTATTAATAGATATACCAAATGCTTCCATGAAGTTGTAGAGGATTCTCTTTAGTTCTCTTGCTTCTCTCATTGAGGCAGTTTTAAGAAGCATGGTGTCATCTACAAATTGTAGGTGTCAGGCTGTCTTATCAACATTGACATCTTTAATGCCAAACAAGTAATTGTTATTGATATCGGCTTTGATGGAATGACCCAGCCCCTCAATCATGAGAATAAAAAGGAAGGGTGAAAGGGGGTCTCCTTGCCTGATGCCTCTTGAGGGAGCAAAGGTCATGGAAGGTGATCCATTGATCAAGATGGAAAAGAAAGCAGAGGACGTTAAGGCCAGAATCCAATTAACCCAGAGTGGATCAAAGTTGAAGGCTAAAAGAGTTTTTTCCATATAAGATAAAGAGAGACTGTCAAAGGCTTTTGAGAGATCAAATTTTACAAGCATCCCAACTTTTTTGGAGACTTCAAGAGTATGGATAGTCTTGTGTGTGATGAGGATACCATCAAGGATTTGTGTACCTTCTACATATCCATATTTCTCTTAAAATATGAGGTTAGTCATGATGGGTTTGAGAGGGGAAGCTAAGATTTTGGTAAGAATATTGAAAAGAACATTACAAAGAGAGATGGGTCAAAACTTTCTAGGATGAACTAGATTATCCTCTTTAGGAATGAGGGTGAGGAAAGTGGCATTCTAGGTAGGAAAGACACTCAATCTAATTCTAAATTCTTCTATAGATCCCCAGACATCTTGTTGCACGACTTTCTAGCAATGATGATAGAAATATGTTGTGAAGCCATCAAATCTCAAAGCTTTGTTTGATGGGGTTGACTTCATCTAAGGAGATTGGTCGGAGCAAGCTTTCATTCTTTTCTCTTGTAACCCTAGTTGGAATGTTTTGAAGGATGAGATTCATTTCCTTAATATGGTATATATTGTCATTTGTCATTATATTATGATAGTAGTTGACCAATTCTTCAGCAATATACTCATAAGTCGAAATCATTTTTTCGTTCTCTATGTGAAGAAGGGATATTTTGTTGTGTTCCCTACACTGAGTCATTGAATCATGAAATTTTTTGGATTTGCACTTGCCCTCTTTGATCCATCTAATTTTGGATTTTTGTTTCCATAAAATCTCTTCCATATTCATTATGGTGTTGATGTCTTCCTGTAGGCATCTTTCATTTTGCAGAAGGTCCTTAGTGTAACAATTATAAATGAACTCCTATGGAAGTATCTCCAACTCTTCCTCCAACTGCCTACAGGATTCAAAGATGTTTCCAAAGACTTCTTTGTTCCAAGTTTTAAGATTCTTTTTCACCCATTGCACCTTTCGTTGCATTATATACATTTTTTATCCATGATTTATTGGAGCATTTTCCTAGCAATGTGATAGGTTATCCATGAAGCTAGGGTGATCCAACCAAAATTTATCAAATTGAAAAGGTTTATCCTAAGGATTGTTGAATTTGTCAACTTATAGGCTTATGGGTCAGTGATCTGATTCGCTCCATGGGAGAATAAAGGAGTCAAGGATAGAGCTTGAGTGAAACATACTAGAGGAAACCAAAAGTCGATCCAATCTGGAAGCAAATTGGTGCTCACCTCCTCGTCTTTTGTTCCAGGTGTGAATATCGTTTTTGGGGTTGACATCAACAAGATCAAGAGAATTTACAAGGGTACCAAAATGTATGCTGGCAGTATTAAGGTAGGTTAGTCCTACCTTCTTTTCCAGGGGTGAGGTGATTAGGTTGAAATACCCTTTGATGAACCAAATGGTATCCTAGACAACCTTGCTGATAGAGGAGAGAGAGTGCAAAAAACCGATTTTTTCAGCAGGGGTTGGAAGACCATAAAGATTTGTGATGTATCCGGAAAATTCTTATGTTTACCATGTGGAAGGAGGAAGACAAAGTGTTTCAAGTGGAGAAGAATTCTGACATGTCAATGAGAATAAGGTCCTAGAGAATGACTAATCCTCCTGCAGAACCATTGGAGTCTAGAGATGTCATTTTCCAACCTTTCCTACAAAAGAGAGAAATTAATTGAAGAAAGTGTTAGATTTTTATCAATTAGATAGTATTATCTTAGGATCTTATCTTAGAGAATAACATGCACAGCAATCAATCACAAGAGACAATAGACACAAAGATTTTCCTCGGGGAAACCCTAAAGGAGAAAACCCCGCAACTTCCTCAGAGATAGAATGAGCACCAATGGCAGTAGTAAAACCCAAAGACAGAAAGATGATCTCCAATAGCTGTTCTCTCTCTCACTTGTGTGAGCTCCTCTTCTCTCACCTATGCGCTATAGCCGGGTGATTGTGTGTTTCAAATAGAGAGGCTCACTCTCTATTTATACTAATTTTTGACTTGACAATTACTTACCAGGGCCGACTTCTCTAGGAGATTCTAATAACCCTAGTGCCCCTAAACTGTGGTGACTTTACCCCCCGATCAACTAGGAGGGTTAACCTATATGACTTTTAATGACTTGATTACATTAATGACTCTCCTGATAGGAACATCGGGGACCAATGAAATACAATATATAAAATATACAAGTGAATACTTTCCGAAGTTACAAATACATCAACGCTCCCTCTTAACTAGGAAGGTATTCTCTTGACACAATTCATTAGCACAAGTCTTCGTCACTGGATCAAATCTAGATCATCATCAAAGCTGGATCATCACTGGATCATCATCATCATCACTACTTCCGCTATCTTGATCAAATGGTGTTATCTCTCAATTCTTCTTGTCATAGGAAGTTCTACAGAGCCAACCCTTTTTCATGTTGGTTGTAGGCCTAACCTCCATGTAGGTTTTCATCAACAATGCTTATATCATCGGCATGGTAGGACAGACCTACTACGACCCGAGAAGGCTCCAACACTTACATTCACCAGCATGGTAGGACACACCTACTAACATCTACGAAAGGCTTCAACACTTACATTCACCAGGATGGTAGGACACACCTACTACCATCTGTAAAAGGCCCCAACACTTACATCCACTGGCATGGTGGGACACACCTACTACCATCCAGGGAAAGGCCCCAACACTTACATACACTGGCATGGTAGGACACACCTACTACCATCCAAGGAAATTCCCCATCACTTACATCCACTGACATGGTAGGACACAACAACTACCATCTAGGGAAAGGCCCTGCACTTACATCCACCTGCATGGTAAGACACACCTACTACCATATGTGGAAAGGCTTTGCACTTACATCCATCAGCATGGTAGGACACACCTACTACCATCCGGGGAAGGGCTATGCACTTACATCCGTCGACATGGTAGGACACACCTATTACCATCCAGAGAAAGGCTCAGCACTTACATCTGACCATGGGAGGAACCAATCTTGCCACCATGTCATAAAGGCACATCACTTATATCTGACCATGGGAGGAACCGATCCTACCACCATATCAAAAGGGAACAACACTTACATCTGACAATGGGAGGAACCAATCCTGCCACCATGTCAAAAGGGCACCGCACTTACATCTGACCATGGGAGGAACCAATCCTACCACCATGTCAGAAGGGCTCACATACTCATCACTTCCTCTTGGAAGGAACCTCGATCTGGAGAACACCAAGCTTCTCCTTGAAGTACTCAAAATTCACTATGGCTAATGGTTTGGTCAACACATTAGCTATCTGTTCGTTCGTTGCAACATACTGGAGCTTCACTGCTCCTCTCTACACCATATCCCTAATATAGCAATATTTGATCTTGATATGCTTTGACTTTTCATGGAACACTAGGTTCGTCGACAACTTCACACAACTCTGGTTGTCGCAATATATACAAGTAGTATCCAACTAGAGATCAAACAAATCAGAAAGTAGATTCCTCAGCCACACTGCCTCAGAACTAGTCGAACAAGCTGTGACATACTCTGCTTCGGCTGTACTTACTGCCACGCAGGATTGCTTCCTGCTAAACCAAGAGATCACACCTGATCCCATACTGAAGTGGCACCCCAAAGTTCTTTTCCTATCAATGCCACTGCATGCCCAATCTGAATCAACATAACACTCCAGGTTAATCTTCTGATTCGCCTCATACTTGAGCCCATAATCAAGTGTACCCTTCAGGTACCTCATAATATGCTTTGCAGCAATCAGGTGAACATGTATCCGATCCGTTAGGAACTGGCTCAATGTGTTCACAACAAAGCAAATATCTGGTCTTGTATTCGTCAGGTACATCAACGACCCAATCATCTGATGATACATCATAGCATCAATCGAATCTGATGAAGCATCACTCAATAGCTTCAGGTTCGATGCCATAGGTGTGGTCATGGCCTTGTAGTCCATTATCACAAACCTCTTCAAGATCTCTATTACATACTTCCCTTATCCCAGGGATATTCCATCTGTATTATGCCACACCTCCATGCCTAGAAAGTAGTACATCATACCCAAGTCCTTCATCTCGAACTCAGTAGCAAGCTTCCTCTTCGTATTAGCAATCAACTCATCCTCACCTGTTACAAATAGGTCATCTACATACAGTAGGAGTATCACTAGGTTCCCTTCTTCAACCTTGTAGTAAAGGTTGGAATATGCTTTACTGTTAGTAAAGCCCAAACTAGTCAAGAAGCTGTCAATCCTGTCGTACCATGTCCTGGGTGCCTATTTCAAACCAAAGAGAGCTTTCTTCAATTTACACACATGAGTTTCCATGTCATGTGTCTCAAAACCGAGTGGCTGCTCCACATACACTTCCTCTTCCACTACACCATTCAAGAAAGTAGTCTTGATATCCATCTGGTGTATCTTCCATTTCATTACTGCAGCCAGAGAAAGTACTAATCTTATGGAAGTGTATCTAGCTATAGGTGCAAAACTTTCTTCATAATCTATTCCTTCTTTATGGGAGAATCCACGAGCCACAAATCTTGCTTTATATTTCTCTATGCTTCCATCTGTAGCATGTTTGATCTTGAAGATCCACTTGGAAGTCACAACAGACTTCCCCTCTGGTCTTGGGACAACATCCCAGACATCATTCTTAATGATGGAATGGTACTCCTCGATCATAGAATCCTTCCATTCTTTCTTCTCTGTCACTTCTTCATAGTTGGAAGGTACTTTATCAATGATGTCACATAATAGGGCTACATATCTGGAGTAGGACCTAGTTCTTTTCCTCTCTCTGTGCATTTATTCTGGAGTCCCATATCTTTCTGCACCTTGGATAACCTCTCGTACCCATGAAGGTTTCCTTTTTGAGGATTCTTCTCTTTGGGTGGATCTACAGGTTCCTGGGGTTCTTCTATTTCTCGATCTTCATCTTGAGTTGCATCATTCATAGTTGTATCTTGAATCCTGGGTACTTTTGTTTCTTCAGGGTCTTCAATAGGTCTCTTTCTGGATTTGATGTAAGCTGAGTCTTCGTCAAATATTACATCTCTGCTGATGTCAATCTTCTTGAATCCTGGGAAGTATATTTTGTAAGCCTTCGAGCTTTCACTATATCCCACAAATATACCCTTCTTTCCTAAAGGATATAACTTTGTCCTCTTTTCTTTTGGAATGTGTATGTACACTGGACAACCAAATATTTTGAGATGGCTGACTTCTGGTTTCTTGTTGGAAAAGACTTCTTCAGGTGTCTTTTTCTCGAGTACTCTGTGTGGAGTACGGTTCTGTACATACACAGTTGTCCTGGCAGCTTCTGCCCATAGATGCATGGGAAGATCTTGATCATGAAGCATTTCCCTTGCAGCTTCCATGATCGTTCTATTCTTCCTTTCTGCAACCCCATTCTGTTGTGGATTGTATGGAGTGTTCAACTCCCTCTTAATCCCTGAATCTCTGCATAATTATTTGAATTTATTTGATATGAATTCTCCGCTATTGTTTGATTGAAAGGTCTTGATTTTCTTTTCTGTGTGGTTCTCGATCAAGGCTTTGAATTCTTTGAACTTTTTGAATACTTCATCTTTGTTTTTCGAGAAGTATATCCATGTATTCCCAGAAAAATCATCAATGAAAGAAACATAGTATACATACCCACTCAATGAACTTGATGACATCAAACCGCATACATCGAAGTGGATGATTTCCAAGATTCCTTTTGCCTTTCTCTCGTTACTTGGAAATGTCTTCTTTGTGTTCTTTCCTTTCGCACATCCTTTGTAAACACCTTCATGCTTTGCCTGTATTTCTGGAAGACCTTCAACAACTTTGCTTGCAAGTGGTAGTGCCCTATAGTGCACATGTGGAAGCCTTTTATTCCAAAGTTCAGTTGGCTCTACTGAGTCATGGACCAAGTCTTGTTTTGGTTGGCCCATTAGCTTCTATAAGCCTCCCTCTTGCTCTCCAATCACTATTGCATCATCTATAGTCTTTCCCTTTGGCCACAAAAGAACTTGGCCATATACAAATGAAACCTTTATGCCTTTTGCATCTAATGCAGATATGGAGAGGAGATTTTTCTTTATTCCTAGTACAAACAAGACATCCTTCATCTTCATAGACTTTCCAGAGTCTAACTTATAGGAGAATTCACCACTACCTTTTATTGGATACTGGTAGTCATCCCCAAGTTTTACTTTGTGGGGTGATTCATGTTCAAATAGTTTCACAAAATATTCCTTGAATTCTATCATGTGCTTGGAAGCCCCACTATCTATAAGCCAATCATTGCTTCCATGTGTGACAGTTCCCAAGAGGGTAGAAATCATAACATATTCTTCATCACTTGAAGAATCATCATTTTCTTGTTTAATTCTCTTTATGGCATGTTCATCATCCTCTGCAGTGTGAGCATTATGTCTTCTCTTGTTTCCCTTCTTCTTGTGAGAGACACCTTTGTTTCTAAGACATTCTCTAGCAAAGTGTCCTCTCTCGTCACATGTATAGCATCTAATTTTAGACAGATCTCTGCTATATCTTTTAGGGTTATCTTTCTGGTGAGAATGCTTACCTTTGGGATGATGATAGTCCCTCCTGATTTTATTGGAGTCTATTGCGAGAGCTTGATCTTCACTTCCCATCTTTTATTCTCGAGCTACTATTCGAGCTTCTTCTTGTGAGCATTCCTCCCACAGTCTACTGAAGGTGACTAGCTTTATTCTAGCACAAATCCCTTGAGTGAAAGAGTCCCATGACCTGGGGAGACCATTCAAGGTGTTCATCGCAATTTCTGCATTCTCTACTTCTTCATCCACTGCTTCAAGTTGTTCTTTGATCTGGGAGACCATTGTAAAGTATGTTTTATGGTCTCCGCATTTTGGATCTTCACATTCTTCAACTGGTTCCTCAAAGTCCTCTTCTGATTTATGTTCTTTCCTTCAAATACCTTCGTCAATGATTCAAAAATCTCTTTAGGTGTCTTTAGGGAGGACACCTGTGGTTTGAGGTGATCTTTGATTGAATAAGCAATAATCCTCTTGGCCTTGATCAAGTTCTTCTTATGTAAGGTCTTAGCCTCATCTCCCTTTGGAATTGGAACCTCTCCACTGATGTAGGAGTCCAATTCATTTTCTTCAAGAACTAGTGAGATCCTATACTTCCATGCTCATAAGTTATCAACTCCCTCAAGATTTTCATCAAGCTTGGTGTGATGAGACATCTTAACTGAGAACATCAAATGGAAATACAAAATATTTAGATCTTACCAAATTAAGAAGCCGAAAATTGGATCTGGAGCTGATCTTCTATTGTGTTGGTTTTCTCGTTCCAGGGCAAATCAGGGTTTGAATTTCCTGGAGTTCTACCCAACCAAAAACTTCGATTTTGAGGAGGAGAGTAAACCTATGCTGGGCTCACTCAAAAATTCCACTTCTATGAAAAGCCCAATTTCTCGATGTAGTGGTAGGTCAAAAACTGAAAGTGCTCAGAATCAGATTATGCTTCGACAGAAAGATGCGCCCTTCAATGGAGAGTCAGCCTAGACTCCTTTTGCTGATGGATTGTGGAGAGAGACCCAAAAAGTAAGAATCCCTAGCTTCTGCAGCTGCATAGTATCTTCTTCTTAGGTTAGCTCTGATACCATGTTAGATTTTTATCAATTAGATAGTATTATCTTAGGATCTTATTTGAGAGAATAACATGCACAACAATCAATCACAAGAGACAATAGACACAAATATTTTCCTCGGGGAAACCATAAAGGAGGAAACCCCACAACTTCCTCAAAGATTTAATGAGCACCAATGGCAGCAGTAAAACCCACAGACAGAAAGATGATCTCCAACATATGTTCTCTCTCTCACTTGTGTGAGCACCTCTTCTCTCACCTATGTGCCATAGTTGGGTGAGTGTGTGTTTCAAATAGAGAGACTCACTCTCTATTTATACTAATTTCTGACTTGACAATTACTTACCAGGGCCGATTTCTCTAGGATAGTCTAATAACCCTAGTGCCCTAAAACTGTGGGGACTTTTCCCCCTGATAAACTAGGAGGGTTAACCTCTATGACTTTACATGACTTGATTACATTAATGTTTCTCTCGATAGGAACATCAGGGTCCAATGAAATACAATATATAAAATATAGAAGTGAATACATTCCGAAGTTACAAATACATCAACAGAAAGTGACTATAACATTTTGTCTCCTGTAAAAATACCATTGTCGGTTTTTCTTGTTGTATCTTAGATAGAAGAGTTTGATGCTTATTCTCCCTTCCTAAACCTCCGATGTACCAAGACAAAATATTCATTAGGGAACTATTTATGATGGAGATAGGGGCTGAATCCAGTTTCATAGTGGCCTATAATTCCTTGAAGTTATTAAATGTTCTCCCAGGTCAATACTCTTTGTTCCCTCTTTTTTGCTCCTTTTTTCTCCCCGATCCTCCGATTATTCAATGTGAGGCCTGAATGCCTATGGTGTTGCTCTTTAGATCTCTATTATCCGTGAGAAGAGTGGTATTCACAATAGCAACATGGGGTTTTTTTTGGATAATTTTGATTAGGGAAGTGGAGATAGATGCAAGGCCTCCTATTTTGCAGACTTCCACTATTTTCTAGATTTCATGTTTAGTGGTATCCAGTTCGCTTGTGCCCTAGAGATTCACAACTTGCCAATATGCGGTCTTCTCCAGATCAAGATTTTTTCTCTTGGATGGGTCCTGGTCATTGTATTATGGGACTTTATTCTCTCTTGTTGTATCTGAAGCATCTGCATGTTCTTGAGGGTCCTCTTGCTCCATTTCCACTTCCATCAGAGCTTCAAAAGAGTTCGATAGGATGGTTTTGCTCCGAGTGTTGTATGTTACATCCTTTGGTTTTCCTTTAGAACAAGGATTGACCATGATGAAGCCCCCCAGGTTCGGTTGAGATTGAGATGGTGGATCAGATGGGGTTAGTTATAAGGGAATTCTCTAAATATATGTCCATATTCATGAGATTTTTGACATATGAAAGGAATGTTCTCATAGTCCAAAGGTTGAACCCAAGGCTTCATCTTGAAAAACTAGGTAGATTGATTCAGGGAGGGATTTCGATACATTCATGTTAACACATGCTTTGGAAAAGGAGGTGTACCTTCCCCATTTTGTGATATCATAACTCTTTATCTATTGTCCAATGGTATTTCCAATTCCAGCTAGTATGTCCTCCTCCTAGTACTCCCGAGGTAGCAAGTATAAGCAAATCTAGACAAGGACCTTAGTAAAATATTCTCGATCGGGGTTATAATAATCTTTCCAATGTCTTAGAAAGAGATCGATGCTATTAAAGAAGTAAGTTCGTTGTTCAATGATGCGTCCTCACTCTCTTTGCTCAAAGAATATCACCATGAAAAATTACTTTGAACCTAGTTTCAAATCAAACCCTTCATCGAGTTTCAACTTGTGGGAGATCCATCGTTGAAGGGATTTTTTGGTGGGTGAGAAACCCATGAACTTACATATTAAAAGCATGATCCCTAAAATATTATCTTTGTTCAGTTATGGTATTTGAGGTTACCTCCAAAATTGGAATATTGGTTGATCTAAGCAAGCATCCACTATGTTTGGTGGAGCATTATAGATGTTCCATTTTGTTATTGGGCCCTTCTGTCTACCATATTTATTCTTTATTCACTTAAGTCTCCTGCGGCAACACGTTTTTCCCATTCGTGGTCCCTAATGCTATCGGGTTTGTTGGAGATGCGCTTTAGGAATTTGCCTTAGTCAAAACAACATTGTGAAAGGAGGGAGCTCGTCTTTGTCCCGATGGTGGACCCATATGGCCCCGAAAGGCACAACAGATCTTGGTGGTAGGTTTCAAAAGTTTTGAATGTAGAAAGCCCTCTACTTTATAAACTTATTAAACTTAGAATTGGTTCCCTTATATTTATGTGTTTAAAGAACAAGGAAAATCCAGGAAAAAAAAAAGAGTCCACCAAGCAAAACTCTTAAAGAAAAAACTACATAATTAATGGAACAATTCACTTTAAAATTATAACACACACACATTCTGTTACCAATCAAAAAAAAGAAGTCCACCAAACAAAACTCTTAAAGAAAAAACTACATAATTAATGGAACAATTCACCTTAAAATTATAACACACACACATTATGTTCCCAATTGTAGGTCAAAACAAGAGCTTATGCATCGGGTTCGAATAGCCCCACAATGAGCAACGTTTTACATGAATAGGGTCAAACCCTTGTTCCTTTTTCTCATTGACAGAGAGAGAATATTTTCCATTTAATATGAACACACAAGTCTCTTTAGAAATACCTCCTAAAGGTGATCGTCAATACGAATGAGAATAATGGCTTTTTAAATGAAGTTAAATGAAAACCATTGACTCATGATTAAATCTAGAAAGAAAAAAGAATTTCATATGCATATACCCTAACATAACCGAAGTAAATAAACCAAAAGCAATTTCAAAATGGAATTGAATCTCACTTGAATGATAAACAAAAGAAAAACCCAAAATTCATTGTTTTCAAACACCTGTAACATAGGTCGCAATAAGTAGTTTATTGTGAAAACCAAAATAAATACCTTAGTGTTGAAGTTTGGAAACAAATTCAAGATAATATGGAATTACTTGTCATGGAGGATGGTTGTTGAGCTAGAGATAACTGGTAAACATGGTAAAAATTGTTTGCAGTAAAGAGAAATTAAAAGCTCAAAACAAATAAGTGGAAACACAAATTGAAATCATAGAGCTAAATAGTAAATAACCTTAACACTCCCCTGTCAATCTGTAATTACTAACTAACCAATAGAGATGGTAAGGATTTTCCTTATTGGATTCGAGCCACAACTTCGTTCTTTATCTAACAAATAGTCAAAATAACAAAGGCTAAGAACACCCAAGTAGAGATTGAGAGATTTAGACCACCCATCAAAGGAGACATAGAAAGAAAGAAAGCAAGATCGTCGCCAATATCTCACATATAATATTTCAAACCCTGAGAAGTTAGGGTTACACGTGGTAAAGAGAGGCATTACCAAGTGTTTAGATTGACCTAAGTTTAGTAATGTAGTAGTAATCACTACTCGATTCATGGATTGAATGATGTACTGAAAGTTTGATATATGCCTTTATGTGTTGAAGGGGTCAAACCACATGGTACACCTTACAAAACATCATCACCGAAACCATTGCTTGATATACCCCATAAGTTAAATATAACATATGTATGTTATTTAAAACACACACACACACACACACAATATATATATGTTATACCAGTTAATCCATGTTACAATTTCTCGTTAGAGATTTTGTTGTTGAATTGTCATAAGTAGGGTTAGGACAGGAAACCATTGGATCCATAATGGATAAAAAATCTATATATTAAAGCATTGATTTTTTTTATAACTCAACTAACCCAGATAAAAAAACAAAAGAATAGTAATAGAGTCTTAACTTGGTAAAGCTTAAGAGAACTTTAACAGTGTGTTGATTACAACTTCTTGACTAGTTATGATCTAAGGTTTACATTTATTTTATTAAAATTATTCAATCTATGCGGACACGGACTGTTTCCCTAGTCTAAATGATATAGATCTCGAACAGGCAAGAACAACTATGCAATCTTTCCCTAGTATATCAAATTACTTGAATATTAAGCTCGCATACCTTACTTGAAGGTCATGCTTTTCTCTTGAACGTTCTTTACGATCCAACTTGTGTAGAAGAGGATACCTCCAAGAGACACCCAAGAATAAGCAAACAAAGTGGAAGTAACAAGATAATAAGATATACCTATGTTAATGATCAAGGAGAAAAATAATAGACAATATATCACGAGACATACATTATATATGGGAAAGAGAGAACATATTTGTATTAAATTGAATAGGAAAGAATTACGACCAAGCCTTGACATTGAGAAGACCTTCCAATGGAAAATTTACCTCTAAAGCTCACCTAAATTCAATGCATCAAAAGTTCAACACTATTTGGCCAGCATTTGGGTGCTCTCACTCCTTTCTTCCTCCTCAACCATGAGGGGTGAGAGTGAATTTAAAGGCCAAAGAGGATAGAGTATGTTCAATATGTTAGGCAGAAGGTTAAGGGATCATCCCAAATATCAAGGAATTCGAGTTCCACATATGCAAGTCAGTTGGGATGAGGTTCCATGAGGGTTTATTCTCGAAATATTCTCTCTATTTTTGTGTTTTGTGAAGGGAACCGTACTTTGCAAGAGGACAAGAAGCGTTAGTCAAGGGTAACGCATGTTGTATTAACGAAAATAGAGACAGCACCGCACTTTGATAGTGTGCAAGATGCATTGGGGTTGTCTAGCGCCTTATGTCAATGGGGAAGGTGAGGTAGTGCTTCAACAAATGGAAAACTATTCTTCCAATCGGTTTTGGTAATTGACACTCTGAGGGATTTACAAAAACATTGAAGTACCAATCTCATGAACATGATGGTGACGAGGTTTAGGTGTAACAGGATGCCCCCCAAAGTACGAGACTAGAGGGAAACAATAGGTAAAATAATTTGATAGAAAAAGGTTATGACTTCGAGGCAAAGATCCAATGGTCGGAACTTATCCACAATCAAGATCATTCTGTAGTACATTACACCTTGATATGCGTCTCAAATGACTGTGAAATGGTTGTCGACCAATACAATGCAGATCCATGTGAGATACAAAAAGTCATGGCTAATGCAATACAACGTAGATCCATGTGAACAAGAGTCAACTTAGGACATAGCTACCAAACATACAATGTAGATCTATGTAATACTGATGAAAATCTAAGCATAACCACCGACATACAATGTGGATCCATGCAATGACGCATACAAAAGACTCCATCGCAACCTGGGGGAAGGTAAATATAACAAATAAATCCCTAATGAACACCCAAGGTATTCATCCCGTTCTCAAGTAAGTACGATTCTATCCATGCAAATATATGTATTGAAGTCGAGCATGGTAGAAACCACTTGAATACTAGTCAATGATGTGAACCGTTATCAAGTGTGAGGGAAATCACCATCAATGTCAATGATTCCCAAGGTACACTAGTACATTCCTCCGAACATGAATATATGAACTGAAGTCGAACACTCGGCAGAATCCTTCGATCTAAGGCCAATGACGAAATCCTAGTGTCGAAAGCGAGGTAAGTTGCCATTGAGGCATGTAGGTCTCAAGGTATTAACATTGGTTCTAAGACTAATTCCTAGAATATGTGTTGATGTCAATAGGAATAGTCTCATCAAAGGAGGGCCATGATGAATCCCACATCAATGACACAAAACTCAAAACAAATTTGTTGGAAATAATTTTGAGTATAAAGTAACCATAGGACTTACTCAAAGGTAACCGACACAAAAGAGAGGTAGGATTAACTGCAGATAATAATTCTGACACACAACTTTCCTTTGAACATTGAATGACACGACCAAATACTTGACAGTATTGACTTAATGAGGTAGATACCAAGACATAATGTGACGAAATATGATGCATTCTTTGAAATGACTCAAAGGAGTAACATGAATCATGAAAGTGGATCGACTCTGAGACAAGTTGAATACCCAACTGTTTGAATGAAATTCAGGCAGTGCCATGTTCAAAGGTGACTAAAAGTCTGTCATTAATACAAATGACAAAATTATCTCCCATTCCCTTCATTCCCTGACTAGGATTGATGAGTGCCTCTTTACTTTTTAATGAGCTGGAAAAGGGTAACAAACGCTCGATATAGCTTGTCCTTTGGACGAGTCCAATCTCACATGTTTTTCGAAGCTGAGGAAGGATGGGTTCATTTCGAGAGAGGGTCTTTCAATGTTGTATTTTAATGAGTCCAATGAAAGAAAACTTGGTATCGTTCATGTTTAGAGAGTCTGAATAAACTTAAGAAGACTCCAAAAAAGTTCTTTTTGTAATTTTAGTCCCCGAGGCTCGAAAAAAGTGTAAAATAATACCTAGGAGAACTCTTATTGTCAATGACTTGACTAGAGCTTGCATTTTTCATAAATAGTATAACCGAACCAAAAAAGAGGTAAACTACCGTCGGAAAGATGATCTTTCAAATACTTTTATGGGTGTGAAAGTGACAAGTGCACTCGACAATGTTTTCATATTTCGAGAGTCTAAAAAGAGCTTAAAGATTACTTTGGTGTCGTTCCTTTTTCGTAAACAGTTTTACGAGCCCGAAAAAGCGATAAAAGTAGAGTCGACACCTTTTTACTAAAGTTTAACGAGCACGAATATGGTATGAAGAGCGCTCGAAAGCTTTTTTGATTTTATAGAGAACGAAAAAAGATGAAAATAAAACTCTTTCATAAGAAAAAAAACATCTCCGTGTGTAATGTCCCCATACCCAATTATGCAGATAAATTAAAATTTTTACTTCAAGAACTCTTGTTCTCCTTCGAAACATAGGGCATGTGTTAGGATTATTAATCCTCCTTTGTTCATACTTTCTATTAGATTAATTAGCCTAACTCAGGAACCTTAATTAATTATTTGGGTCCACTAGTCTCATTGGGTCCACTTGGCCTAATGGGGGCACATGTACCAGTAAATGGAGTGAGGGGAACACTACTAGAGGTTAACTGCCACTTACTACATGTGCATGCATCAGTTTGGGTGCTTCCTAGACCAATCCCTACATTTTAGGAGGCACTGGGAATCCCAACACCAACCTACTTCACTCAATTGGTGTTAGTACCAGTTAGTCTTAGTTATCCCCCAATTACTTCTCATTTAGTCAAGCTAGCGCTATCAATGCATGGATAATGCATGGTTGCATGGGGAGGAGTGCTTTTCCTACCTACCACACTCAATTACATTGAGTTAACTAGTTGTCAATGGTTTTTGGAGTTATTGGTCATCTGGGAGTTGTCTATTTGGACTCCGATATTGATTGGGAGACCTTGAGTTAGAGATTAAGTTAGATACAGTCGTATCCACTTGGAGGATTCGAAATTCTTCCTAATGGATTCAAATTCTACCTATGTAAACTATTGTAACACCGGATATTATTATTGTGAATGATACTGTAAATTCCTAAGGAATACTTGCATGTTTCCTGTGTGGTTTGTTTTGCTTAGCTTGTATCTTTATTCTCCACTCAATTGTTGCAAACATTATTAGAACTCTCTGCTTGAAGATCTAAATGGCATTCAGGTTCTAATATGGTGTCAAAGCCTTCTCAGGCATTTTTCATGCTTGTTTCTCCCCATTAAACATCAGAAGCAGTTGGGTTTCCACATAAGTCCCCTATGAAAATTTGCTAGCTCTAGATTTATTCAGAGCAACGAAGAGGGTGTGACGGACCCTGAAAACATGTTCATGCAGGGAGGAAGATCATGATTGTAATAGTTCATATGTGTTAGTGTGTTATTGTAGTGAAGTTGGTAAGTCCTACGTAGCTTGTGAGAAGTATTTGCAATCTTCTAGCCGGAGCAATTATGAGTTCTCAAACTCCTAAACCATTGATCCTCACAACTTCCAATTACCTTGATTGGAGGATTGATATGCAGCTGGACTTGCACAAACATGGCTACCACAGGATCATACATGGATGGGAGGCTAAGCCTCATCAGCAGGTAGAGTGGAATAAGTTCCTAAACCGTTGTGATGAAGCATTTGGGTACTTATGTACTTATATTTCCAAAGATCTCCTCTTTCATCTAGAAGGATTGAGGACTCCCAGAGAAGCCTAGGAGAAGCTTGATAATTTGTTTAACAAACAAGATGAGCTTCAAGGACACTTTCTGGAGAATGAGTTGGTATCTTTACATCCCAGCAGTTTCGAGACTATTGAGCAATTCTTCTCTAAATTCAAGTCTCTAGCGTTCTAATGCAGACAGTGCAGGATAGAGCGGAAGGATGAGCAGAATGTCCTTTCCATACTCAGCAAACAAGGCCTTGAGTACTCTGTATATGTCTCTATGTTTCATTCCAAGTGAGAAATTTTTCCTGATTGGAAACTTCCTTCTTTAGATTCTTTTTCTGAGTCCTTAATCAAGGAGCAAAACAAATTGATTCGAATGGGAGTCATCCAGACCTCCAAATATCAATCTCACTTAGTTACTGACTCTTCCAAAGCGCAAGCAAAGGGGAAATCAAAGAAGAAGGAGGCAAAGGCAGCTGATTCGAAGCCTAAACAAAATCAGTAAGCTTCCGAAAGGGCTTTTGGCTCTAAGAAGAAGAAATTTGGGAAACATTATGTCCCTATTGTGAAAAAGGGTATCACCTTGAAGATCATTATATGAGGAAGGAACTTGATGAAATGTCTGCTCTCCTCAAGCAACATAACATTCAAAGAGAAAAATAGTCTGATAATGGACATGAAAGATGTCATGCTTTGAAAGTTGGACCAGCTCGGTCTTCAACCTATTTGATTGATTCTGGAGCTTCCAACCACATGGTTTCCTCCAAGGATCTCTTCTCCTCTCTCAGTGTCAAAGAAGGGCCCACTATTCACATTGGAGATGATTCCCAAATCCCAGCAGCCAAAAAGGGCACCATCAGAGCGAAGCATAGTGTGTTCATAGATGTCCTATATGTGCCTTCTCTTGTAGCTAATTTGTTGTTTGTTTATCAGATGACAGAGACTAGCTCACCAAATCAAGTATTGTTTGGACATGACTCGGTAGAGATCACCAATATCTCAATTGCGGAGATTGTAGTGAAAGGAATTGTTGATCATGCCTCCAAGGCATACTATTTCTCTCACTTCATGCCATTCTCAGTTCCAGCATCATCATAACTTCCATTCAAAGCTGATGAAGGTATACACATTCCTTCACTTCCTACTGCAGTTTCAGTTTCAAATACCGACATTTCAGATTCAGATTCAGAAGAGGAGTCATCCTAGTATGATCCAAACATTGAGCTTACAACTCAAAGGGATCTAGATCCAGATCCAACATCTACCTCATTCCAGCAGCCTAAATGGGCTAAGCATCTCATAGAAGCAGCTGGAGATGGTGTTGGGGATCCAGATGACAAAAGAAGAATGAGGTCCCAGTATCAGAAGGAGAGTGTAGCATTGTCTCACACATATCCTCTTCTTGCTTAGAGGTGTTTTATGATGCTTGGGTCAGATCCTTAATCCTTCGGGGAGGCTTGCCATGATCCTAGATGGCAGGCAACCATGGATGAGGAGTTTGATTCGCTACATGACAACCAGACCTGGGAACTTGTTCCCTTAGCTCCAGGAAGGAAGTTGGTACAATGCAAATGGATCTACAAAACCAAAATAGCTACTGATGGGACCATAACCAAGTACAAGGATTAGTTGGTGGCAAAAGGGTATTCTCAGGTCCAAGGCTTGGACTACAATGAGACATTCGCTCCAGCAGCTAGAATGGACTCCATCATGCTGGTATTGGCCATTGCTGCTTCCAAGAGATGGGAAGTACACCAGATGGATGTGAAGAGTGCCTTCCTCCATGGTGATTTAGAGGAGGAGATCTATATGAAACAACCTGAGTGGTTTATTGATGGTCCTTCCTTAGTCTGCAGACTGAGGAAATCACTGTATGGACTCAAACAAGCCCCAAGGGTATGGTACTCCAAGATGGATGCTTTCATCATCTCTCAGAAGTTTGAAAGGTGAAAATAGGATTGCAATGTCTACACGAAGAAGAAGGAGGGGTTTTTGCTTCTAGTTGTATTGTATATGGATGACTTGCTCATTACTTGCAGCTCTGTTGTTGGATTGCGCAGCATCAAGTATGCTCTTAATAAAGCATTCACTATGACTGACTTAGGACTATTAAGACAGTCCATTGGTCTCAAAGTAAGTCAAAAGACTTCGGGAATCATGATCTCGTAGTCCAGGTATTCATCAGACATGCTTAAGAGGTTCCACATGGAGGATTACAAGGCAGCCCCCTGCCCTTTTCTTTTAGGCATCAGGCTTGAAGAAGGTGGCTCCATGCCTTTGGTGGACAACACTCTCTACAGACATCTCATTAGAAGCCTTCTGTATCTCACTCATTCGAGACCAAACATATCCGATGCTGTGAGTGTTGTTTCCAGATATATGCAGGAGCCACATGAGCTGCATTAGAAGGCAACAAAGAGGATCTTGCACTATGTGCATGGTACTATTAATCATGGGATCCACTAAGCTGCTGGAGCACAACTAGATCTCACAGGCTTTACAGACTCATACTGGGAAGGAGATGGAAGTGATAGGAAATCCACCTCGAGTTTTGTATTCATGATTAGATCTGGGCCAATTTGTTGGTCCAGCAAGAAGCAAGCAGCCCTTGCACTTTCTTCAACAGAAGAAGAGTATAGGGGAGCTGTGAATGCAACTATTCAGGTAGTTTCGTTGCATGGCATCTTGACAAAGTTCGGGATTCAGACTTCATCCACAGTAGAGCTTTATTGTGACAACCAGAGTACAATCAAGATCTACAGTGATCCTGTTCAGAAGCAAAGGAGAAAGCACATAGAGGTTCACATGCACTACATTCGAGAGATGGTGCATGATAGAACCATCACACTGCACTAGTGTCCAATAGAGGATTAGATTGCATATATTTTTACCAAGTCTTTTACTGAAAAGAGATTTACCTTTCTTAGGTCTCTTTTGGGCATTAAGGCTTGATTCTCACTTCCTACTTAAAGGGTTTTTTCCAAAGTGGTTTTCCTACCTCATTTGTATTATGTCTCTTAGATTGTATATTGGGTGACCTATGGTCTTGTTACCAGGGCCCACTGTTGTCCAAGTTAGGATTTAGGGGGGGTGTTAGAATTATTAATCCTCCCTTGTTCATAATTTCTATTAGATTAATTAGCCTAACTCGGGAACCTTAATTAATTAATTGGGTCCACTAGTATCATTGGGTCCACTTGGCCTAATGGGGACACATGTACCAGTCACTAGAGTGTGGGGAACACTACTAGAGGTTAACTTCCACTTAATGCATGTGCATGCATAAGTTTGGGTGCCTCCTAGACCAATCCCTACATTTTAGGAGCCACTCGGAGTCCCAGCACCAACCTACTTCAGTCAGTTGGTGTTAGTACCAGTTATTCTTAATTAGCCCCCAGTTACATTCAGTTACTTCACAATCAGTTAAGCTAGCGCTATCAATGCATGGATAATGCATGGTTGCATGGGGAGGAGTGCTTTTTCCTACCTACCAGAATTAGTTGCACTGAGTTAACTAGTTGTTGGTGGTTGTTGGAGTTATTGGTCATCAGGGAGTTGTCTATTTGGACTTCGATATTGATTGGGAGACCTTGAGTTAGAGATTCAGTTAGATACAGTCATATCCACTTGCAGGATTCGAATTTCTTCCTAATGCATTCGAATTCTACCTATGTAAACTATTGTAACACCGGATATTATTATTGTGAATGATACTATAAATTCCTGAGCAATATTTGTCCATTTCCTGTGTGGTTTGTTTCGCTTAGTTTGTATCTTCATTCTATATTCAATTGCTGCAAACATTATTAGAACTCTTTGCTTGAAGATCTAAATGGCATTCAAATTCTGATAAGATGGACATTAACACACTTCAACCTTCATTATCAGGCTTAGAAACCACGGTAATAGTCGTTCTACCCTTGACAGATCCCTTATGTGACCAAAATGATCATTTCCGCACTGGACCTGTCTTTTCGCAGTCTGCGTTTCACACTTTCGATCTCGGAAGTTGAAAATTGGAAACATAAATCTTGACGGGAATACTTAAACTCCATTTCGTCTTCCCACACTTCCGCTCAGAAGCATAATGTGCGACGGGAACATTGAAACACTCTTCCACCTTTCGCACTTCTGGTTTCCACCTTCCACACTTCGAAGCTTGGAAATCGGATACTCAAAGTGCGACGGAACACCTAACGGCTCTTTCGCATTCCGTACTTTCTCTTTCTGCCTTTTGGACTTCGGAACTCGAAAATTGGAAACTCAAAGTGCGACGAAACACTTAACGACTCTTTTGCCTTCCGCACTTTCGCTTTCCGCCTTCTGCACTTCAGAACTTGGAAATCGAAAACTCAAAGTGAGACAGAACACTTAATGACTCTTCCTCCTTCTGCCTTCTGCACTTTCGCTTTCTTCCTTCCACACTTCAGATCTCGAAAATCAGAAAGTTATCTTTTTACCTTAGAATCCTTCTGCGCTTCCGACCTCGAACTTCGAAAATTGAAAGACCCACTTTGTGCCTTATTTTCAACTGTCCTTTTCGCCTCCCATCTTTCGCCTTTCACAGGAGGATTCTGCGGTGCAGAAACACAACAATTCTTCCTTGTTCAACTTTTTCTCTTCCAGTTTTCACCTTCCGCCTTCTGCAGGCAGATTCCAAGGGGCAGAAAAGTCAACGATTCTTACCTTAGCTGCATTTTTGGCCCTATAAACAGGCTTCTAGCCTCCATAGACTTAGGAAAATGAATCACAAAAACACAAGGCATGTACATAAGTAAAATGTAGGCAAACATAACAACAATAAACTTCTACTTAGCCATCAGAAAGCATTCAACATGATCATAATAATTCATATGAAAAAACATGGCATAAATAAGCATAACATAAATACTTATCTTGATGGTTAACTTGTCTAGCAACTAGCTATGTGGTTGCAACATTCCACCCAACCATATGCTAGTTGTGTTCATCAGTCTCTCAACACAACTGCCACCCCCGAGCAGGGCATGACTTCCACAAGGAACTATGGAACAACATACTTGCACATAGCCAGACCAAAGCACACACACATAGTCAACCCAACCTTCAGTTGGGTTTATCAAACTATCCAGCCAAGCCAACACCAAGTTGGGTTTATCAGGATGCAGGATTACAAGCCAAACAATGTTGGGTTTATCAAGCTTACTCAGCCAAGCCAGCAGACAGTTGGGTTTATCAGGCTGTTCATAGTCAAGCCAACTTCCAAAATAAGGACCAGCCAAGCCACAGATGGGTTTATCAGTCATCCATCCAAGCCATCATTCACAGTGGGTTTCTCAAGCTATCCAACCAAGGATTGCACATGGCCAAAACACATCAAGACACAACCAAACCAATATCCAATTGGGGGGCTACTAAGGCACTGGAAAGGTAGAATGACTAAGTTAGTGGCTCAATAAATGACTAGGGGCACCTTCTCAAGGCCTGCTTGTTTTGCGATCCACATTACCTACATACCCAACACAAGGAAGCATCCCATTCTCTGCTCCACATTCCCTCGGGCTATGCCTTCCCTTCCAGTTCTCTTCAGGGCATGCGGTGAGGATTTACCAACCACTCTTACCCTTTCGTAAGGTTCCTCTCTGCACTTCGTTTATTAATCCCATTCCTCTTCTCTTCCACTCCTCAAGCTTGCATACCATTTAGACCCAAAACTAAGGGTGAACAACACAACAACTGCAGTGTAACACAACAAAACAGGCTTACACTCAGTCTGTGACAGAGGAGACCATTCATCAACAACACTGGGGAAACCACAAATGATCACACTTGCTCATAGAATCGAGTGACCTCCACTGCTCATTCACTCAATGAAACAAGGAGACCCTTGAATCTTTGCACAACTGAGGATGGTAAACAACAGGTGAACAACCCAGAATAAAACATGGTTCTGGCTGTAGGATGAACGCACAACGTGCATGAATAGAAAAACGACTCTCCCCAATGGGCTCCATGAACAGCGCAAATGAACCCAATGTTCAGCGCGACTCAAGGCTGAGGGAACGGGCACACATTCCCACATGGGTTTACTTGATGCATAGGCAAGAACGCGACCTCCCAGGCTATAGGCTTGCTCAGTCAAGCCATCAGACTACCATGCCTTGCTTTTCCCAAGGCATTAACTGCCTCAACCAACTTCTAGAAGAAATTAATGATTGAGGACAGAGGAAAAAAGGTACCTTAGGATTCATGGGTTTCCCCATTGACATCTGGTCACACCCTATTGGCTGAGGATTTAGATAACTCCCCTCCCTATCCCCTGTGGAATCATTTTGCCATCTCTTTCACGTTGCAGTTCCATAGCTAGCTGTGGTATTTTATTAATTTGCATAGTTTGATATATCAAAATATATACTGTGCTTGAATTAGCACTATCACCATAGGTATCGACCTTGATCACCTATACAAAACACCATATCAATGACATGGCCTTGGCCTTGAGCTCCATGTCATGATCTCAATGCAATATATACATCATGTACAATTCAATACCAAAGGGTCAAACTGCGGTATTACACCGTGAATCCTGCAATTCTCAACAAAATATTTTCAAACATTATTTTGACCAAAATCAAACAATATTTGACCACTATGGGTAAAAAATAATAAAAAAATCATTAATAAATAATCCAAATAGTAAATAAATAGGTGAAAATAGTAAAAGATTATTTACCATTTGTCTTTTTACCCAATTTAGTGGAGAAGAGCTCTTTTGAGGTCAGATTTGTTGTGACAATTACATGAGCTACAGACGATCATTTCTCATTCCATCCAGACCAAGTAAACGTTCTCTCCCTCCTCTTCATTCCTACGGTTTCAATTTTTATATTTAAGGTCATTTTTTAAAGTTTTTTAGAGTCATTTATTGAGGGGATCACGAATCCTCACACTATTGCACTTTGCCATTGCGGGAAGTACAATAGTGACCTACCACCACGTAGTTTATTCACAGAAGGTGCGGTGACACCGCTCTATGGAAGAACGCAGAGTGCGGTGGCGCATTCCGGCCCCAAAAACTAAATAATGAATAAAAAATAATAATAAATTAAGGTTTGAAGATGATCATTAATGGTTCAAATTGGTTGATTTATAGGTTTGGAAGCAACCATGGTGATATGGAAAGAGCGAGAATATGAAATAGATGATATGCATGCCGCAAATGACCTAAATACAATAAATGCACTTTGGGAGTGTGAACTCCTAAAATTATTCTAAGTGTCGGGTAAGAGGGCTGAAGTCCACCTACTAGATTATTTGATGAGGATGTGGAATCCCAATCAACTGTATTTCGAGGTGGGAGCCCACATCTTAAACCTAGATGTGGACGAAATTTATTTCCTCACCGTACTATCCAGGCAGGGTGCACCAATTGTTTTAGCTAGTCCGAGAGGTGTAGAAGCTTCTATAAAGGCTCTCATAGCTTAATGTTGTACTTCAGGAACACAAATGAGTGGTAAGAAGATTCCCATCAAGAATGTGATGGATATATACCTCAAGACCATCCTATTTAACATGCAGAGGGTGGTAGGGAGTCATGCACCGCATCAAGCTTCTTGGGCACATATGCTTTATTCCTTGGAATGTATGGCTCCCGCAATGTTTAACTGGACTGAGGGCCTACTGGTGTCTTTGAAAGATCAACTTAGGAAGTCTCAGAGGGGTGAGTTAAAACAATTTGGTTACAAATCCTTTATAGTATCTTTCTTTTTGGAAATGGTCCCACACTTTAGGCCGCAAGTCACGATCAATGAGCTCAATGAACGGTATCCACACATGTTGCGCTGTGTCGAGGTGATGGCTCACCATGGTGGTGGTGGTTCCTTGATCACATATGGAACACCATTCTTTCATTGGTTGAAAGATCAGCTATTGATGGTAGAGGATTATGTCTACGCGGACACTGACTTCTGCAGATATCTAAACTTGTTCTTCTAGAGGGAGAGCAGTGCGGTGACCTTGGTAAGAAAGACTCTACCAGATATTTTGTTTTATTTTTGTTTTATTATTTTTATGTATTTGAAATATATGGTATTCAGACAACTTTCCTTACTATGCAAATGTCGGTGCATCAAGGCCAGCCGGATCCTCCCCATGGACAGGCGAGGGGGATCCAAGGCTGTAGTAGGTGTAGATCAAGAGGCCATTGAGGATCTACAGGATGTCGAGGAGAACCTCCAAAGACTCACGATGGATATCCCAAATATATCTATAGATGATCTACCGAGGAGATACCAACGAGACACAACTAGTGTATCTGAACGCTTCAGATGACTACTTCGGTGGGTGGAAAGGGCCATCATGTGTTATCATGAGCAACATTAGTGTTCAATAGGGATATTCACTGAAAGATATGAGCTTCAGTCCTTTTTATCATCTTATTATATTGAAAGCTGCTTTGCTTCAGACTTGGTCTCATAACCACTTTATTGTACAAATTGTTATGCATAATATATAAAAATTTATTTTTTACGGCTTAAAGGAAAGTTTTGAAATGGAAAATATTTACATGAGTTTCATCTTTACACTGCTTAATTTAAAAATTTGCATCTTATTTAAATATGAAATTGTCAATAATATGCAATATTCCAATCTAAAATGTAATTTGCAAGTGAATCAACAACTGAATTAAAACAAATCGGGACATGTTGATAGGTTATAGACTCGAATGATCGTTCGATTAGATGTACCCTTCGGAAGAGACGAAGGAGCACTAAGTTATGGATGGCATAAATGTCATTTAATTGAGAAACAACCTACTGTGAGTCTAGGTAGATGATCATATGATTAACACCATGGGAGGAAACTTCAGTCAATAATCCTATTACTGCGTGATATTAACCAATATTATTTGTAGTTGGACCTAAGCAAACTCCACATGAACTAACCAGTTCATGGTATTGAGAATAAAGTATCCAAGTTGTTGAGGCAAGGTTCAGGGTAAGATGACTGGCACCATCTGCAAAACCTTAGAAATAAGGCATATGTAGAGTCAAAACATGACACAAAATAAGCAGTCATAGGTAAGACAAGACTCAAACCACACTAAAGCAAGAAATCACACCACACAAAAAGTTAACTATATATAGAATGTACAAGGTACAAATGCGAAATTTCTTAAGCATAGTACCTCTTGAGGTAAATCCCATTGCGGGGTTTCCCAAAAGGTATACCATCATAATCTACTAACTCGTAGGCCCCTTTTTCCAAGACTCGACTAATAACATAGGGTCCTATTATCACGAATCTTGTAATTGCTCCATGAGGTGATTCTATTTAGGACGCTAGAGGAAAGGAAACCAAAGTCGTGACCTACAATATCCAAGACTTATGAAAGAACTTGGATGTCACACCAGTAAAGGATAACGACACTTTGGACCCAGTGAAAACACAGAGCCCAGGGGGAGTCCCTATGAATAAGAAATCCTAAAATAAGGAATAATCAAGGGAAACTTGGTAGAATCTCTTAGTGGGATGGTTAATTATAGTTTACAATGATCACTAAGAGAATTCGAGCATCCTAATGAAAAGCCTTAATTTTACCTTAGGGTTTTAGTCAGAAAAATGGGATCCAGGGAAAAATGGTCAGATTTAATGAAATTGGATACTCAAAGTGATTGTTGGATGTAAGATTAGGCGAGTGAAACTGAAACCAACAATACCTAGTTTGCGGTTTGTGAAATACCCACTTACCCCAAAGGGGGCATTTTCCCTTAAGTAGCAGGTCAGTGCTTTGGATGGGCGAATGGAGTCTGATTGTGATGAAAATTTAAACTTAGGGGTTTTATGTTAATTCCAAAGTGGGTTTTAAGTTTTATAGCCCATCGTAAGCTAAAACCTATAGATCTACAAAATGAGGGTTTTAATATAATAGAATGATGAGCAATGCAGATACAAATAATAAAGGAAGAAGAACTTACCTGCGAGACATACCTAGATCTTGCAAATGAGTTGAGGAATGATGAAGAATGCTACTTTTCCATCGAAATAAACATTTTCGAAGACAATCTTGTTGTTATGTGCCACAACTAGTCACAATAGAGAAAATTCAAATCATTAGAAAAAAGAACGAGACTTGTAGAATACAGAATAAAAAGGGAATAAAATATCATAAAGAAAAAAAAGATACTCTCTAAACTGAACACCTAGGAACCGAGATGAAGGTGAGTAGCCCCATAAAAATACCCTCTATCTCCTAGCACGCCTCCTTTTCCTGCATATGGGATGGGTAAAGAAAAAATGCAATATGTATGTGAATAAAGATCACTATAGAAGAGTAGCAAATGCCAATCATCAGATCATCAAACCATCTACAAGATACACAGAAGAATAATCCCAGACAAAAATATCTTTATTAAATTTCGGTGCCAAACATCATGAATTACAATGGAGGGGTCACCTCTCTTAAATAGTTTGAGAGAGACGTAAGCCCTTACTTTCTTTTTCATCCAACGATTAAGATTAAAACATCATCAACGATGGAGATCAACAATACATAACTCAACACATGGATCAAGTGACTAAGTCAAAGAGGGGGCACACTTTTCTCACGGACACCTATCCTAAGTGAAAGTCACAATAAAATATAAGATGGGACATGATAGTACATAGGAGGGGGTCACTAGGGGAATAATTCACCTTACCCCCCCCTTACAATTTCAAATCATATGATATAATCATGAAATACATCATTGGTCATGAGAGGGGGCGCCCTTTGGGGGGATTTCCTCATTGGTTGAGCCAATATAAAATAAATCGGACATCTGTTGATTGAAAACTACTAGAGGACTATCTGTGGTGTTGAAACACATCATTTGTCAAAATTCCAAGCCATTTCCTTGACCCAAGAGGCCAAATCGATTTTTTCAGTGATTTTTCTAGTTCAATTTTGCTGGTAGAATCTCTGGAAAATGATAAATCCACTATAACTTTGTCCAGGGTGCAAACTAGGGAAAAATGACTACTCTGGATGATCTGGAGACATAGAAGAATGGTATAAGTGACTACTCACACCCCCTAGAACATTGCTTAGCTTTAGGAGAACCAATCATACTGCCATCTGGAATAAAATTTGATCATTTGGCCAATAATTAAGTGACAATAATCACTTCTATGGAGAACAGGGACCAAACTCTCAAAACTGAAACCGCAGTATTGTTCCTGGGCATGTCTGGAAAAAATATAGATCATGTTTCTTTTTTGAGTCACTGCCTTGGGAATCGTGATTAACCTGGTCAATTGAGTTGACCAGGTCAAAGTACCCAAAATGAAAGTGAGATACTGTGTTAGTCTGATCCTGCAACCATCCAAGGTAATAAATGCTCCAATAGTGTATATCGAAACCCAACTTAAATCAGTTATTCATAACCATGGTGACAAATAATAATAATAATAACAATAATAATAATAAGATGTACGTGTGCTTCTGAAGAATCTGCTTGTTCATGCCATACTTACAAAGGCTAAGCAATGTGCTATAGATGAGTGAGGATGAAAGAACAAGGTTATGGCAAAGGGGAATGACTTTTAACTAACTTGGACTCAATTGTCTATCTAAATGATGAATAATACACTAAACCAAGGTGACATGTGTATGACAGATATCAATAGGGGATGGGAGTGTCTCACATATGGATAAAGTACTTGGATATGCTTCCCTTGGACTCTAACAAGTTTTCCTTTGCACTTTATTGGCAACATAGTTCAACCTTCAAAGGAAGGTGCCCTGGAATCCTTATGATATCCAGTACTGACAAAGACCCAGCCTTTGCAAGCTAGTCTCACCCTGATGCCCTCTAGGGGCACATGAGTTGAACACTGTACAAAGAGTGAGTGCTTATCCTTTGACCCTTAACCTTTTCAAATCACTTTACATTTCACAAGATAGCAACCAACCTACAAGAGCAGGTGCCCTGGAAATCCTTGTGAGCTCTAATAAATGACTAAGGCCTAGACCCGCTGCCAGCGAGTAGTCCATAGTCTCAACGGGTTTTCCTCTCCCAGTGGCCCCTGTTGTGCTAAGATTGAGCCTTATATTATAGAAGGAATGAGTTCTCAAACTCTTGGCTAGTGACTACCTTTTAAACATTTATAATTTTTGCATCCTTTAGATATAACTTTTATGCGTTATGATGCTTTAGTGTTTAGCAACATTGTTATGATGGAGCACTTGCTTTGAGGGCTATAGGAGAACTACCCTGTGAACCCAGCCACACTGGCCAAGCCACATACTTCATATCCAAATACACAAAGCAACATGGAGTCTATCATACATAGGGGTCACAATGGGGAAAAAGATCTTCAATCTCACAAGTCTCATCTAGTCTAAGCCATGGGATTAAATTGAATGTGGATGAACTAGATGGACGAGGACAAATGAAATGGAAGCATCCTAGCACCTAGGCTTACAATTTGTACAAGCATGGCATGAGAAATAGTATTCACATCAATTTTCTTAATTAATCATAACACAGGTTAAACCACAATAGATATAAACATAGGTCACCATAATCATCCTAACATGATAAGCATAGGTATCTGAAATACATCATAGAGAAAAAACAAACCAAGGAAGTGTATACCTGATCTCACCAAATATACCTGTCTCCAACTGATAAACCCCTCTATAATTGTATGTACCAACTCTGAACTGATGCTCTGCTACAATGAACTAGATCATCACCAAAGGCATCTCAATTGACCCTTGAATCTCAGTCCTGGCAAGGAAAATCTTATGGACAAGGCTCTGGAATAACTGAAGTTGTTAAGATCCATGCTAATACCCCATGTGTAAAATAGCTCATAATAGAATAAAATAAAAGTATGCATGCTGCATCATGGAATCCCAGCTGCAAAATGTATATGTGATAATAGGTCCATACCACATCGACTTGAATTTACCTTTTCCCAACTTATGATCTTTATGATCATAGGTTAGATCAAGATCGCCTTCATTATGTTAGGATTTACAATCCTCCCTTGTCCGAACTAGTCTATTAGATTATATTTGCCTAACTTAGGATTCATTAATTAATATTGGGTCCACTAGTACCATTGGGTCCACTTGGGCTAATGGGGCCACCAGTACTAGTAACTAGAGTGTGGGGAACACAGATAGAGGTTAACTGCAACTGACTACACCTTCATGCATCAGTTTATGTGCCTCCTAGACCAATCCCTACAATTTAGGAGCCACTGGGAGTGCCGACGCCAACCTCCTTTAGTTGTTGGTAGTTGGTAACTAGTCAAGCTAAGTTATGCTCCAGTTACATTCAATTAGATGTCCTCCAGTTTAGTTAGCACCAGTATTGCATGGTTGCATGTGGGAAGGCGCCTATTCTCACCTACTTCTCGCCTACAACATCAGTTCAACTAGTTTAACCGATTATAACTGATGGAGAGACCGATTAAGACATCTAGAGTTAGCCAGTGAACTCCGATAGTGATGTAGACACTTCTAGTTAGCCATGCAGTCAAATTGATTTGGTAGATTTGAATCATATCCACATGATTCTAATTCTCCTTTTTGTAACACTATTGTATACAACTAGGATTAATGAAGTTTATATTGTAATTATACTGAGCAATACTTATCTGTTTCCAATGAAATTTGTCTTGTTCAGTGTGTAGTATTCATTCCTTTACATTGCATAATAATACAATCTAATTACACTCATTGCCTAAAGATCAATGGCACAATAATTCAAACACATTAAACACTCGAGGTTGAACTAACTTATCATATTGGGCCTTGAAACTCTTCTTATGTGATTCATTGGCGAGAGCAGCATCTTGACGCATTTCATCAAGGTTAGTGAGATAAACAAAACATTCCTCCTCAACTGTGGTGTTGGGTAAAAGTTCCACGACTAGCTTCAAATATGGAATCTCACATTTGATAAGCAAAACAACTTTTAGTCCATAATATAGTTAGAAAGGTGGAAATCCAATTGTTGTTTTTACAGTGGTCTTATATGACCATAGTGTTGAAAACAATGTCAACTCCCAGTTTGACTTATGATCCCCTACCATCCTACAGAGCATAGTTTTCAAAATTTTGTTAACGGCTTCAACCTGGCCATTAGCCTATGGATAGTAAGGAGTTGAGTTTTCATGAAGAAAACCCAATTTGTCACTTAACTTGGTCGTCATTTGATTGCAAAAATGAGACCCATGATCAGTGAGTATGGCTTGAGGAACCTCAAACCTAGCAATAACAAGATTAAATAAAAATAGAGCGGTAGTCTTATTGTCCTCAGCATATGTAGGCATTGCCTCGGCCCATTTAGTGAAAAAAATAACAACTATAATGACGTAACCATGCCTCCCAATGGAGGTAGGCATATAATGCATGAAATCAATCCCCCATTTGGCAAAAGGGCTAATGGCAATGACAGGGTGTAAAGGAGCTGGGTGGGTGTGCTTTTCAGGATAAAAAAGTTGAGAGGGTGTGCATTTCTTAACAACCTCATGACAATATTTAAAGATTGAAGGCTAGAAATAACCAATGCAAAGGATCTTATGGGTTGTAGCCATCCTAGAAAGGTGATTGCCACATGCTCTGAAGTGGCAATCCTTCAAGATTTGTTCAGCCTTTCATGGGTCAAGCATCGTCGTAAGATGGAATCAATACCACATCCATACAAAGTTTCATTGATAATGAGATAATACTTTGTTTGATGTTGAATACAACGACGATCATCTCGAGATAAATAGAATTGGAAGCGTTGAGTCTGGAGATACAAAACAAGGTCTCCATACCAAGGATTGGTCGTGCTAATAAGAAACAAAGACTCATCTGGAAGTGATTCAATGGGCTCAGTCTCAATAGTAGCACGAGGAAGGTCACACATCAGTCCCGCAAAGACCAAAGAATTTTTGAAGTGGATTTTACGAATTCAAGGTCAAATTCCAATAGGATAACTATCCAACAAGTATACTTGCCTCTTAGTATTTGAAAAGTAAGAATATAATACATTGGATTAAAGTCTGCAGGGACAGTAGTTGTGCGAAGAAGAATTTAGTGATGAAAACGTTGAACGACTATGACTGTGGCCAAAGCCAACTTCTCAACATGTGAATAGCATGTTTCATAACCTAATAGACTCTTACTTAGATAATAGATCACATGTTCCTGGCCATTATGATCTTCTTGCATTAGGACCATGCAAATGGTAGTAGTGGAAACCACAAGATATAACATATAATCTTTTGAATAGTTAGGAGGATGCAATACTCGTGAATGTGTGATTGCACATTTCAGGTTATTGAAAGCTTGTTGAGCTAGATAATCCCAAATGAACGGAGTGTTATTTTTCAACAGTCACATGTATCCATGTCTTTCTCTCCAAAGTTGCATATAAAACGATGCAGAAAGTTTGCCTTCCCTTGCAAACTTTGAAGTTCAGTTATGTTAACAAGTGGGGGTAAGGCCATAAAGCTACAATTTTTAATGGGCCGATACGAATACCATCCTTAAAAACAATAAAGCCAAGCAAACGTCTAGTCCCCAGACAAAAAACATATTTATGTGGATTAGGGCGGATTGTATAGTGTCGACATCGAAGGAAGATGGCTCTGAGATGTCCGAAATGATTTTCTTGCAATCGTCAATGAGCGGGTAAGTCATCCAAATAAGGTTCCACCATATGTTTAATATCGTGAACATCATATGACATGGCTCGTTGAAAGGTGGCCCCAACATTTTTCAAACCGAAAGGTAATGTGCGATACGCGAAGGTTCCCCATGGGAAAATGAAATTCGTCTTATCTTGATCAATGAGCAAGATTTCAATCTGATTGTATCCGAAAAATCCATCCATAAAGTAAAAAATAATGTTTTCAGCACAATTATCGATAATTTGATCGATATAGTGGGTAGGATAGTTGTCTTTGGGACAAGCCCTATTTAGATCTCTAAAATCAATACAAACTCTAATAGTGCCCTTCGTTTTAGTGACAAGAACAATATTGGACACCCATTTGGTCAACAACATGGGGTAAATAAAACCAGCCTTTAAAAGTTTTTCAACTTCGGTTTTAATAGCTGCAGCTTTTCGAGGATGGATTTGGTGAAGTTTTTGCCTAACGAGTTTCTTTGTTGGATAAGTTTTGATCTCATGAACATAATCGATGGATAAATACAAGACATTTCCTCATAGTTCTAGGCAAAAACATCTCGAAACTCTTTAAAAAGGGTCAGATAAATTTCAATTTCAGATGCTGAACAGTTCTGGCCTAAATGGACATGTTCGACAACTCTAGGTTTCATCGATATGTCTATAGGGATAGTTTGAGTAACATTACATAGGTTTCTTCAGAATCAATAGCTTGTATGAATACATGTGACTAAGCATTTTCGACAATATCGGAAGAAACGAACAATGCAAAATCAGACTCTACCAAATTGGAATTGGGAAGGAAAGAGGATATATGATGATGATATTCCCACGAAGATTCGTCCAAACTCATAATTTCCATGAGAGACTCATCAGAAATAAAAGTTTGCAAGAGACAATCGAGAGTAGGGGGAGAAGAATCTAACCAATAAGGTAGATATTATGGGTCTGATGCTACCAAATGGTGGTCATAAATATAAGCATTAGAACTATACCGGATGGCATGATAAAGTGATTCAGGAGGACTCATAGAAGGTACATAAGCAATTGTTTTACCTTTGGATATGCCATCGACAGTAGACGATATCATATTCACCGATGCAACTTGCGATGTAGGGGGGACTATTAGAAGGAAAGACTATGATAAGGGCAAAGTCTTTAAGAATCCCAACACCTATATTACAATATTAAGGAGCTGACTACCCCAACAAGGGGACGTTATTTGTCGTGGTGGAAGTAGTATCTGGGGAACAAAAATCAAGTTGGTCAATAGTTACAATCTTTCCTTGGTGGGGAAATTGGAGTAAAGAAATACCATTGAAGCAACTGCAGTCATGGCATAGAACCAATTCCTTCTGAACTTGTAATATAAAGGCGCCTCGACCACCTCTACATTAATAGAGATGTTTCCCCCCCTAATTCAATATATAAAGCAGGTAACAAACCGTAAGGTTGAAAACCTCATCCGTCGAATGCTTTTAACGCGATAAGCAAATGGTTAACTTCAGGAGAACCAATGGCTCTCCAACAAGACATAGACATCGTTGAGGTATAGGCTCCTTCATCTAATATAGTACACCGAACCGTCATACCAATTACTTTGGTTTCAATTTGAAAATAGAGTTGGTGAGATAAACTCGGTTTAAAGTATTCCAAATTAAAGGTAATAGTAATCGAATTCTTTAAATATAAAATCCCAAGAGTTGAAAACAAGTTCTTACGTTGAGTACGATAGGTATGGAATACTTCCAAAGTGGACATAGAGCATGGTGCCTGAGCCAGATCTTCGACAATATTATAATACTAGGCAGCTCTAGTGGTAGGATTAAACACTGATTTACAAATTGTACTCTTTGGAGGACGTAAAAGTATGCCAAGAATCAGTTTTTCAATGGTGACAGGATTAGTAGAAGGAGAAGAGGAAAAACATGAAGCCTTATCGAAAGAATCACCTTCGTACTTTCTCTTTAGATACTTTTCATAAGTATGTGCTCTTGTAGTTAGCCTAATTGTTTCAGTGGACATCGTATTGATTTCTTCAATAGAAGAAGAGGTACCATGTAAAGACTCATGGTCTACTAACTGTTGTTGTGACAGAAAAGGGTCATTCAACACTGCCAGCACGGGATTATTTTTTAAAAACTTATTTATTTCTTTACGTCTAGGATAATCTTTAGTGAAGTGATCATCACCACACAAGAGGCATGGATATTTAGCTTTCCATTTAGGTTTGGATTCATTCTCTGAAGTCGAAGTTTTTAGATTCTCCTACTAATTTCCGAGCTTCTTATATTTACCTTTACCTTTCTTCTTGTTCTTAGGTGATTGTGAGGATTGAATTGCATTTACCTCGACCGAAACAGTAGGAGTTGAAGTGGTTTTTGGAGAAGAATAACTTTGTTTCTTAGTGGATTTTGCAGGAGATTGGGGTTCAATAGAACATACAACACCATCCATAAGAGCTTCAAAAGGTGGCTTGGAAGGATCAGTATTGGGATAAGGAGCATGATGGATTAAGTCATACAAAGTTCCAGACTGGGAGTAGACCAAGCCCAAGTATTGTGCACGTCTGATAGCTTTCTCTTCAGTAACCACACCTCCCATGACAACATCTTTGGATATGGGGGGTAACAATGACTTAGTGAACCAATTAGCTAATAACTGATATGGAATAAGAGCTTGATTAATCTGCGTAGCCTCCTCCACTCATGAATATGATCAGATATGTGGGTAGAAGTGGATTGGAGGAGAGAAGTCAAAAGGTCAGTACCAGTTTCATAATGAATGGGTAGCTGAAAGTGTGTAAAAAATGACATCGCCAAAGAGTTAAAGTCCGCAAACGAATGTTGTGGTAGTTCGATGTATCACATTGTGGTCGTACAAGTTAAATCTATCGGGAAGAGCCGTAGATGAATATAATCATTCATCAAGGAGTTTGATGAACACCATAAATGGAATTCGATTACATCATTCTTAGGATATTCGCCTTGTTTTTCGTCAAACTTTGGAATGTCTGATGACAACTTAATTGGAATAGTTGGCAAAAAATGGTCATGTAAGATGGGATCATTAATCAATTTTGACAAGTCTGGAAAATCCAACGTCGCCAAAAAGGGAAGTTTCCTGTTTGGGTGAGGGTAGTTCTAATATTTATATGACATGGAAACCCCGGTAGGGTCATATGCCGACTGATTTTGTCCATGGTGACCCGCATACTATTGATAGTTAGGAACATTTTGCCCTGTAAAAGGTTGACCAGGGTTAGGTTGGTGTCCATAAACATGATGTGTCCATTGATTTGTAACGCCACCTGGATAAGGTACACACAAAGAGTTATTGTATTGTGCCCTAGTGTAGTATTGGTTACCAACATTAGGCTGTTGATGTTGAACCCAATCAGATTCAGGCTACTGTGAAATAAGAACATAACCATTGGTTCCACTAGATCCTACAATCGAAGGCATGGCTCTTGAAATATTATGAAAAGCAAGCACATAGGGACCTTCAGTTGCAAGGGATGTAGAAGGCAAAGACTGACTCCTAACTACATTAGGAAAATTCACGGAAGTCATGTCAGTACTCCTCAATGAAGCATTTGAAGCTAGATTCAGGGTAGATTTTGAGATTTCCACCAGAGTGGTGTGTATAACATAGTGTGCACTAATTCTAGTAACTGTAGGAGTAGGAGGAGCATTAGCAAAAACTTTACTATAATATATGTTACATAAGGAAAATTCCTTCTAGTGCTAGGAGTTAACTCCATCGAGGGGACATTAGTGACACAAGTAGAACCAAACTCAAAAATATCTTGTCCTAAAGCAGTTTCCCAAAATGGAGCAGTTGGACCAAACATAATAACAACTGGATCATCTGGGTTAGGCTGGTTGAACATCGACCCTGTCGGAATATGTACTACAAAAGATATATTTTGGAAAGAGGCTTGTTGCGCTATCAATGGCAATGAATAGTCGGTAATAGGAACATTGGTGGGGAGAGCAAACTCTACCCCTTCTTTCATTACAGGAACTCCTTCCAATTCCAGAAGAGATCCACTTCCTACATCTGAATTAACATCTATCTCTTGTTCCACGAGAGATTGGGTTATAGGGTTTAAAGGATATTCTAGCGATAATTTTCGTATTCGACGGGATCGTCTCAAGGTTTTTTTGGCCAACGTGATCATCCAAACTCTCTCTAAAAACCTCTAACTAAATCAAACAAAATTAGCACCACTCAAACTAAGGCGAAAAGCAAAACTTGTGAGAGGAGTGGATTAAAGGTCTAAATCCTCACATGATTTGTCAAACCATCACAACTCATGATATACCATAGGGTCCAACAGTAGAGCATGACAAGGAGGATTGGGACCGTACGTCCCTTGCATAAATACCTGACTACCTGGACGGTAGGTGCGTAGTAGCTCCCCGAGTGTTGTTCTTGGTGTATTGCGACAATAAGATGGCACAAAGGCTTTTCTCGGATGGTCACAGGATCTATAATGGTGTCTCTCGATATACACAAAGTACGTGGGAGCCCAAATCTGCAGTAGTGTTGTCTAGTGCACAACTGTATGAAAGGGGCCTTCTGATATATCGTCGGGTACATGAAGTACCCTTCTATATATCACAAGGGTATATGAAAGGTCGTTTGATATAACAAGGTGTACGTGGAAGAACCACACAATCCCTTGGATGCAGTGCATTCATATAATGCCAAATCCTATGCTTAAAGACGTCGGAACACATTCCAAACTTATCACACCTTACTAATTTTTTTACCTTAGGCTAGCGCTTTAATTTTATCTAGGTGGTTAGGTGAATGCATGAGGTGAAGACCTAACTAGTAAACCATGCAAGTATGAAAATGCAGACCGTTCACTTTATAATTTGAGGGATTCCTTACCTAAGAGAGGGAGATAGGTTCATATTTTCTCAAAACACAAAATAAATCCCAAACATAATGAAATCAAAACTTTAATTGTTCCGTTCCTAATGCAAACAAAACAAAATTTTCTTCTTCAATCGAAAAGAAGCGAGAGATTAAAAAATGCGAATTAGGTCGATCTAACCATAAATCAAAACATATTTTCAAAATTTTTCACTCCAAGAAAGCTCCATGAAGTTTTGAATTTGCTCTCGGCCTGGTTCTCTGGTTTCCTTTGCTGCAAGCTCGTGGATCTACCAGGATTGCCAACTGGCTCAAAGGTGTGCCAATATTTGGGTGCCTTGTTGTGGGTGATCAATTTCAGGCTCGTTTAAAAGCATTGGGATGTGACTGAACCTTGTTCATCCCTTGACCTGGTTCCGTCGTTGTGGAGTTTGGACTCCTTCCAAATCCACGAGATCGGTCTGCCTGAATACTGTAGCGAGATTGTCTTTGCTTTTGTGGATCTGTGGTTGCTGCTTTGAAGCCTCGGCTTGCTGGAGGAGCTTCTTGTCAATGTTCAAGAAGTTCTTTGTCTGCCTTCGATCCATGTTGTCAGAGTTGCAGCGTTCTTACTGATCAGTGAGGATTCCTTTGTGTTTTGCAGTTTGTCCTTTGGAGGTTGATTTTAGCTTGTTCCCAGACTTGGTGGCTTCTTCTTTTTTGAATTTTTGTGTTCTGGTTAAGATCAGTTGAGAGGTTTTGGTGGAGTTTTTCCTTCTACTCTGCCATCGTTGGTGGAGTTTCTTGTATCTCTGATGTCCCGTGGGGAGCCTCCTTTGCCTCTTCCTCCTGACCTAGAGGATTTCAAGAGATTGATTACTTTTTGTGGCAAGAGGAAAGGAGGGTCTACTCAAAAGTTTGTCAAGAAAGTGGATATCCCTTCTGTAGAACTCCCAGTTGATAAAAGTTGTCATTCGGCCTTAAATCTTGTAGAACGTGGGTTAATCGGGCAATTTACTAGTCTCTGGCCCTCTCCTAAGGCCATTGATGGGTGGGTGCAGAGGAACTGGCGTCCCCTAATCTCTGACGACATCCACAACCATTTTGTTGGGAGAGGTTATTATGTTTTTGTTTTTTACTCTGTAGAGGACCATGACCTTATCTTCCGAAATGGTCCATACTTCATGGGCCCTCAGGGGATTTACTTGAATAAATGGACCCTAGATTTTGATCCCACGCAGGATGTTTCGTTCGTTGTCCCTGTTAGGGTCAAGCTACCACACCCCCCTTTGCATTGCTGGAATTCAGATTCCCTTGAAGCCATCGGGAACAAACTTGGTAAATATATCGACAGGGATGAACGAAAAGACCAATTTTCTTACGCAAGAATTTTCGTAGAAGTAGATTTGGAGACTGGCCTTCTGGAGGCAATCAATCTAACAGTTGCTGAGTGGTCTCATATCCCAGAGTTGGATTATGAACAAATTCCATTTAAATGTAGATTCTATCATGGTTATGGACATTTTGCTCGGAACTGTAAGAAAAAAGGAGAAGAGGAAAATGATAATGAGAAAAATGAGCAGTGGACTCAAGTCCATAAAGCAGGAATTTCCAATATAGGGCCTAGAAAGAAGAGCAAAGAAGGTAAAACAATGGCTAATGTTCCTGCTATTGAGAAGATTCCTAATCCTCTGGTTATTGACACCCCCATTGTTCCTTCCAATCACTTTGTTGTCCTCAGTTCTTCCGCTTCTAATCTTGAAGAAGGTAAATTTCAGCATTTAGACGGGATTGAGTTGGATTCTGAAGCGATCATAGTCACTCTGAATCAAGTTAGTCCTTCTCATTCAAATCCTATTTGGGATGGAGATCCTCCTCTAGTTCCTATTGGGGATTGCTCTCCCCCTTCTTATAATGACATTGCCCAAAAGAAATCGGCTGAAAGCTCTGATTCCTCTGATGAAAACTCCATTGAACAACTTTCCAAAAAGGGTGGCAGGAAATCTAAGAAGGAGATCTGGGAAGAAGAGGCCGAGAGACTTAAGACGCAAGGAAGCCAACCCACCATCGAAATGTCTTATAGGATGAATAAGAGAACAATGCCTCCAAAGGGAGTAATAACTCCCTTTAACACATGTAAGTAATGCAGCTAGTCTCTTGGAACTGTAGGGGACTGGGGAATCCACTCAAGGCTGATGCTGTAAAAGATATTTTGAGAATGGTCCCTTCAAATATTCTCTTGCTCCAAGAGACCAAGGTTGAGGAGGAGGTTCTCCTTATTTTAATTAAAAATAAGTGAAAACTGAATTTTGGAAAAGCGGTTAATGCTAGAGGCACCTGTGGGGGATTGGCCACCTTATGGTTTGAAGATAAATTTCATCTAAAAACCTTTTTTGCCACCGAGCACTGGATATTTACAGAGCTCTTTCATGTCTCTAGTAAGATTTCTATATCCCTCTTCAATCTCTACGTGCCAGTCAACTATATTGAAAAACAAACATGCTGGAATTCATTATCAAAATTCTTAGAGGTCAAATCTCCTGCAAATATAGTTCTAGCAGGCGACCTTAACATTTCTCTGGCTCTGAATTAAAAAAAAGGTGGGCTACGAGGAAGGGATTTCATGCTTGGTATGGTGGAGGAGCTAATTCAAATTTGGGATTTGAATGATCTTAAACCAAAGCTTAGGCGTTACACATGGTCCAACCACAGAGCAGGATCCGCAAATATCTCTGCCAGGCTCGATCGATTTCTCGTCAACAGTTCATTGATCGATGGGAAATCTCTTGTCTCAACCAAAATTTTACCTAAGCTATCATCTGATCACCACCTGATTTCTCTGTTGTTCGAAAGAGAAGAGGAGTTAGGGCCAATCCCTTTTAGATTTAATCCTCTCTGGATCGATAGAGTGGGGTTTATTGATGTGGTTTCCAAAGCCTGGTCTCAGTATATTGTTGGATCTGCCATTTTTGTCTAGGATAAAAAACTGAAGAATACCAAAATTGCGTTGAAACATTGGATTAAAACACCAATGCCTTCACCTACGACCTCGAGGGTAGAACAAGTTTCTGCATTAGCTGAAATCCAACTGGGCATGGAAGACATAGACATGTCCAATTCTCATTTAGCGCTGGAGAAATTGGCAGAGTCTAGTACCACTCAATATTTCAAACACGAAGAAGAGCATCTCATGTTAAAGTCTCGTTGTCTCTGGATTAAGGTTGGTGACAAGAATATTGCATATTTTCATAGACAATGCAGGGGTAGATTGTCCCGAAACCACATCTCGTAAATTTCTATTGGAGAGGGTGTTACTGTTAAGGGTCAAGATCTGTTAAAACAGTATGCTAGCAAACACTTTCAGCTTCTTTTCTAGGATGATGGTTTCACTGATGAGGATGGTTCTTTTTAATTCTTGGCGAATGTTCCTTCTCTGGTTAATGTTGAGGATAACTATGGTTTAATGAAGCCCTTCACTGAACAGGAAATTGTTGATGTCATCTGGGCTATGAAGTCCGATAAGGCTCCTAGGCCGAATGGCTTTTCCATTCACTTCTATAAAGTCTGTTGGTCCATCATCAAATCAGATTTGGTCCAAATGGTGATTTCCTTTCAAAGAAAAGATAAAGTGGGAGGGTGCACCAATTCTACATTCCTTGCCCTCATGCCCAATGAAGTCAATCCCTTTTCCTTTGACAGATTTCGTCCTATTTTGTTGTGTAACGCTTCCTATAAGATCCTTGCCAAACTTCTAGCCAATAGATTTAAGCTGATGTTAGGCAAGGTGATCTCTCCTCTTTAGGGTAGATTTGTTAAGGCATACACTTAGTGGATAATGTAATTCAAGTTTAGGAAGCTCTTCACTCAAGCTTCCAAAGGAGAGAGAAAGGTATGTTAATGAAGTTGGACATGAAGAATGCATTTGACAGAGTTAAGCTTCCTTTCCTCTATGATGTTTTGCTCTCATTTAGTTTTTTTACTGAGTTTGTAAGTCTGATTAAAGCTTGAACTGATGGACCTTGGATAGCTCCATTAGTCAATGGTAGACCTACTGACTTTTTCAAAGGTTCGAGAGGCCTCCACAAAGGTTGCCCGATGTCCCCTTTCCTATATCTTGATGGTCGAAACCCTCAGCAGAAAACTGATCTTTGAAAAGGAAGCTGGATACATTCTGGGTATCAGGATTGCTAGGGGAGTGGATCCAATCAACCACGCCCTTTTTGCAGATGATTCCCTTCTCCTGGGAGGATCTTCCATGAATATAGCTCGGGCTTTTAATGAAACCCTTCAAAAGTTCTGTCAATCCTCTGGAGCTTTGATTAACAAAGCCAAGAGCGTTGTTTACAGCTGGAATGTTGAACCCATGACAATTCTTCGAATAGCAGACTTCCTGGGTTTCCCTGGATTCGATAAATGGGAAAAGATCAAGTATTTGGGTCTTCCTTTAACCCTTGCACTATCTCCTCCCCCTCTCTGGGTTGAAGTCCTGGCAAAGTTAAAGGGAAAAATAGATTTTGGGGGTGGTCAGTGGCTAACTAAGGCTGGGAAACTGATCTTGATCAAGGCTATCCTTTCAGCTTATCCTATTTTCCAATCCTCATTGCTGTTAGCCCCAAAGAGTATCTCTGCTCAGATTTCTAAATTGTTGCAGGATTTTCTCTGGTCGAAAGGTAATGGAAGCCAAAACAAGTTGCACCTGGTAAATTGGGAAGAACTTAAGAGGCCAATCTCAGTAGGTGGTGTTCAAATCAGGGACCCTGGTCTAGCTAACATGATGCTGAGTGGCAAGCTTATATGCCAGATTTTTGTGGATAAGAACCATCCAGTCACCAAGATTTTTTTTAAGAAATATATCAAGGGTGGCTCATTGAGAAATACTTCCTCTGCAAATACACCAACTGGCACTACTATTTGGAATTCCTGCAGAAAAGGTTTTGAATTCTTTAACCAGCAACTATTTAGAATTCCAGGCAATGGGAAAAGGATCCTTCTATGGGAGGATAAGATCTTCGGGAATCCTCCTCTTTCTTCAGTCATTCCATTAACAAAGATAATGAATTGGGCAACAAATAAGGGTCTTCTTCGTTTGGCTGATATACACATTTGGGATAGTTCTGGGAACTAGGTAGGTTGGTCTATTCCAGATCTTCCTGCTTGCCTCAAATCTCAAAAACACTTGTTTCTCTTATCTCTTACAGGCCTTGCTCCTGTTCATTGCTCCCAGAAATATGTTTGGGGTTGGGGAAAATATGGAGTGTACACAGTAGCTAAAGGATTCAGTGCTCTTCAATCTCCCCATAGTTCAATTTTCCCTCCAGCAATATGGAAATCGGTATGGGCTTCCCAATGTATGCCAAAGGTTAAAAAAAAAATGTGGCTGGTATTAAAGAACAAGATTTTGACAGGTGATAACCTCTCGAAACGTGGCTTTAACGACCCATTTCGATGCAGCTTATGCAAATCAGCTCTGGAAACTACTAACCACCTTCTTGTTGAATGTGAATTTTCCAGAAAAGTTTGGGATCTAATTCTCCAAGATTTAAATTGTTCTATCCCAATTCAGTCTTCTGTAACATCCCTTTACCCGATTTTGCATGCTAGACGTCCTTTGAAAACTTCCTCTGCTTTATTGCATAAACATTAGCATTCGACCTTAAAGTTTACATGGTGGGTGTTATGGCTGATTCAAAACAATTGTATCTTCAACGATAAGGTCCCTAATATCTCGCATGCGGTTAATAATTCCAAACAGTGGTTTGCTGACTCCTTAGGGATTTCTACAGCTTCTCTCTCGGCTCTCTCATTGATGGGCTTCGCCTCATTTACTTATGTCAAAAAATTGAATTGTTCCAAACCTGCTAGTTTCTTTCCTTGGAAATTTTGTGGGAATGAAGCTTCTCTTAAAATATTTGGGTGCATTATTTTTCAGCAGCTATTTTTTTTTATGCACATTCCAAAGGGAACCCCGGGGTATCCAGAGCTGGAGGTGTCATTTTCTTCCCTGGAAGTTTGAACGATCTCAACTTCAGTTGGGGTCTTGGTTCGATGACAAACAACCAGGCTGAATGCTACAACTTACTTATGGCAATTCAACTTGCAAAAGGAAAAGGGTTCAAGTCGGTTCAAATAATTTGTGATTCAGAGATTCTGGTTAAACCTTTAAATTCAACAGTCATCTTCAACAATTCTTCCTTGAATGTAATTTTGCAGAGAATTAAGATAACATTGAAATATTTTTACAATGTTGAATCCTATCATATTCTCCGAGATTTAAATAAACTTGCAGACACCCTGCCTAATAAAGGATGCCTTCTTCCTCAAGGAATTCTCAGTATTGACGGGGAATCCAGTGTTTTTCATCCTATTCCGTAATGGTGCTCCTTTCAGTTGTAATTAGTTCTCTATAGAGTAAGCCTCGGTGCAGTCTCTTGTCTCCTCGATTTTTGTAACTTGGTTGATTGGCATCCGCCAAAATATACCAGTTTCCTTCATTTTAATAAAATTACCCATTTGTGTTAAAAAAAAGAAAAGAACCGAGATCTCTAATGAAGAACTAGAAAAGAACACTACGATTTTGTACCAAAAAAGCTTTCAAATTTTCCAACTAGAAAATGAAATAAATGCAAAATTTGTGTTCTTTTTCCATTATGGAAAGAAGGAAAATCACAAAACTTAACGCTTGAAAGTGTATGAAACTAATCAAGGGTCATTTCCTATAAATATTTTATGATTTTTTTTTCATTTTTTTATAAAAAGAAAAAGCACACAAAAGTCCTTTTTATAACTAATGAAGAAACATGAAAAGATATTTTCTTGTTCCTGTCAAAGATGATAGAGTTCAGAGATCTACTAAAATCAAATTCTTTTCAAGATACTAAAATTTCAACTAAAAACAACCATGAAGCTCTGAGACCCAAAATCAAACAATTTTTTTTGAAAAGAAAACCACATAAAAAAATGAGATCACCTCCTAAATTTGAATGACTTTTGTAACTATCAGATCATAATCTCGAAAACCGAAACATGCATCTAAAAATCAAATTGTAAAATGGAGCTCAAAATACTTACTTGGCACCACAGGTTGCTGGTTGACACCAAGACGTTAGCATTCCAACACCGCACGTTGCAGGCAGGAATAGAGTGGTGGTACCGCTTCTTGTTTACTGTCAAAGAGCGTTGGCACCGCACGCTGCAGGAAAATAAAGCGCGGTGACAAAGGTCTACCGCACTTAGTACACATCCTAGGCGCGGCGGCGTAGTTTGAAATTTGAAGAAAATAAATGTAAAAAAATATGAAAGAAGAAATTCGTTAAGAGATGAAATATAAATCCCAAATATCCACTAGAAATCCCAGTGAACCAAAGCACGAAGATTTAAAGGCGAGAAGAGGAAAATTTATCAAATCAAAATAAAAAATGACTATTTCAACTTACCAAAGACTAAGAGTTCTTCCCCAGTGGAGTCGCTAGATTTGTTTTACGAAAATTCTTCAATCTATGCGGCACAAACGGTTTACCTAGTCTAAATGATATAGATCTAGAACAAGCAAGAACAACTATGCAATCTTTCCCTGCTATACCAAATTACTTGGATATTAAGCTCTAATACCTTACTCAAAGGTTGTCCTTGTCTCTTGAACGTTCTTTACGATACAACTTGTGTAGAAGATGACACCTGCAATAGACACGCAAGAACAAGCAAAGAAAGTGAAACAACAAGATAATAAGATAATCCTATGCTAATGATCAAGGAGAAAAACAATAGACAATATAACATGATACATACATTATCTATGGGAAAGAGAGAATATATTTGTATTAAATTGAACAAGAAAGAATTACAACCAGGCCTTAATGTTGAGAATACCTTCCAATGGACATTTTGCCTCTAAGCCTCACCTAGCTTCAATGCATCAAAAGTTCAACACTATTTGGCCAACATTTAGGTGCTCTCACTCCTTTCTTCCTCCTCAACCATGAGGGGTGAGGGTATATTTAAAGGCCAAAGAGTATAGAATAGGTTGAAGATTTTAGGGAGAAGGTTAAGGGATCATCCCAGAGATGGAGGAATTCGAGCTCCACCTATGCAAGTCAGTTGGGATGGGGTTCCACGAGGGTTTCTTCTAGAAACTTCTCTAAATATCTTTTTTTTGCATTTTGTGAAGGGAACCACACTTTGCAAGAGGACAAGAAGTGTTGGTCAAGGGTAACGCATGTTATATTAAGGAAAATAGGGACACCACCACACTTTGCTAGTGTGCAAGATGCGTTGGGGATGTTTGGCGCGTTATGACAATGGGCAAGGTGTGGCAGTGCTTCACCATATGGAAAAACACAAAGGAAAAATCTTCTTCCAATCAGTTTTGGCAATTCATGCTCTGAGGGATTTAGACAAACACTGAAGTACAAATCTCATGAACATGATGGTAACGAGATTTAGGTGTAACAACATTAACACCAAAATACAAAGTTGAAGCTTTATGAAATAACATTAAATGTTAAGAAATGCCATTGCATAATTGCATGCTCTTGTTTCCCAATCAAAAGAGTTATATGGCAATAATAATAATATGTCGGTTAATGCAAACATGGAAAAAGTATACGTAACTTGTTAAAAGTTAGAAGTTGATAAGTCATTATTGTGTGCAAATAGTTTTTCATTACATATACTCCATTAGTGTTAAATTAGAACAAAACTTAACGCTTGAAAGTGTATGAAACTAATCAAGGGTCATTTCCTATAAATATTTTTATGATTTTTTTCATTTTTTTATAAAAATAAAAGCACACATAAGTCCTTTTTATAACTAACGAAGAAAAATGAAAAAGATATTTTCTTGTTCCTGTCAAAGATGATAGAGTTCATAAATCTACTGAAATCAAATTCTTTTCAAGATACTAAAATTTCAACCAAAAACAACCATGAAGCTTTGAGAACCAAAATCAATTAATTTTTTTGAAAAGAAAACCACATAAAAAAATGAGATCACCTCCTGAATCTGAATGACTATTGTAACTATCATATCATAATCTTGAAAACTGAAACATGCATCTAAAAATCAAATTGCAAATTGGAGCTCAAAATACTTACTTGGCACCGTAGGTTGCTGGTTGACACCAAGACGTTAGCATTCCAACACCGCGCGTTGCTGACAGGAATAGAGCAATGGTATCGCTTCTTGTTTACTATCAAAGGGCATTGACACCGCACGTTGCAGGAAAATAAAGCATGGTGACAAAGGTCTACTGCACTTAATACACATCCCAGGCGCGGTGGCGCAGTTTGAAATTTGAAAAAAATAAATATACAAAGTATGGAAGAATAAATTAGTTAAGAGATGAAATATAAATCCCAAATACCCACTAGAAAGCCCAGTGAACCAAAGCATGCATATTTAAAGGCGAGAAGAGGAAAATTTATCAAATCAAAATAAAAAATGACTATTTTAACTTACGAAAGACTAAGAATTCTTTCAAGTGGAGTCACTAGATTTGTTTTACGAAAATTGTTCAATCTATGCGGCACAAACGATTTCCCTAGTCTAAATGATATAGATCTAGAACAAGAAAGAACAACTATGCAATCTTTCCCTACTATATCAAATTACTTGGATATTAAGCTCTCATACCTTACTCAAGGGTTGTCCTTGTCTCTTGAACGTTCTTTACGATAAAACTTATGTAGAAGAGGATACCTACAATACACACGCAAGACCAAGCAAACAAAGTGAACAACAAGATAATAAGATAATCCTATGCTAATGACCAAGGAGAAAAACAATAGACAATATAACATGATACATACATTATCTATGGGAAAGAGAGAATATATTTGTATTAAATTGAATAGGAAAGAATTACAACCGAGCCTTGATGTTGAGAATACCTTCCAATGGACATTTTTCCTCTAAGCCTCACCTAGCTTCAATGCATCAAAAGTTCATCACTATTTGGCCAACATTTGGGTGCTCTCACTCCTTTCTTCCTCCTCAACCATGAGGGGTGAGGGTATATTTAAAGGCCAAAGAGGATAGAATAGGTTGAAGATTTTAGGGAGAAGGTTAAGGGATCATCCCAAAGATGAAGGAATTTGAGCTCCACCTATGCAAGTCAGTTGGGATGAGGTTCCACTAGGGTTTCTTTTAGAAACTTCTCTAAATATTCTCTTTTTTTTGGCATTTTGTGAAGGGAACCACACTTTGAAAGAGGACAAGATGCGTTGGTCAAGGGTGACACATGTTGTATTAAGGAAAATAGGGACACCACCACAATTTACTAGTTTGCAAGATGCGTTGGGGATGTTTGGCATGTTATGACAATGGGCAAGGTGTGGCAATGCTTCAACATATGGAAAAACACAAAGGAAAAATATTCTTCCAGTCAGTTTTGGCAATTCACGCTCTGAAGAGTTTAGACAAACACTGAAGTACCAATCTCATGAACATGATGGTGACGAGATTTAGGTGTAACAACATTAACACCCAAATACAAAGTTGAAGCTTTATGAAATAACATTAAATGTTATGAAATGCCATTGCATAATTGCATGCTCTTGTTTCCCAATTAGAAGAGTTATATGGAAATAATAATAACATGTTGGGTAATGCAACCATGGAAAAAGTATACGTGACTTGTTAAAAGTTAGAAGTTGATAAGTCATTATTGTGTGCAAATAGTTTTTCGTTACATATACTCCATTAGTGTTAAATTAGAACAAAACTTCACGCTTGAAAGTGTATGAAAATAATCAAGGGTCATTTCCTATAAATATTTTTATGATTTTTTTCATTTTTTTATAAAAAGAAAAGCACACAGAATTCCTTTTTATAACTAACGAAGAAAAATAAAAAGATATTTTCTTGTTCCCGTAAAAGATGATAGAGTTCAGAGATCTACTGAAATCAAATTCTTTTCAAGATACTAAAATTCCAACACCGCACGTTGCACATAGGAACAGAGCGGTGGCACCGCTTCTTGTTTACTGTCAGAGGGCATTGGCACCGCACGCTGTAGGAAAATAAAGTGTGGTGACAAAGGTCTACCACACTTAATACACATCCCAGGCGCGGTGGCGCAATTTGAAATTTGAAGAAAATAAATATAAAAAGTATGAAAGAAGAAATTAGTTAATAGATTAAATATAAATCCCAAATATCCACTAGAAAGCCCATTGAACCAAAGCACGAAGATTTAAAGGCGAGAAGAGGAAAATTTATCAAATCAAAATAAAAAATGACTATTTCAACTTACCAAAGACTAAGAATTCTTCCCCAGTGGAGTCGCTAGATTTGTTTTACGAAAATTCTTCAATATATGCGACACAAACTGTTTCTCTAGTCTAAATGATATAGATATAGAACAAGCAAGAACAACTATGCAATCTTTCCCTACTATATCAAATTACTTGGATATTAAGCTCTCATACCTTGAAGGTTGTCCTTGTCTCTTGAACATTCTTTACGATACAAGTTGTGTAGAAGATGATAACTGCAATAGACACACAAGAACAAGCAAACAAAGTGAAACAACAAGATAATAATATAATCCTATGTTAATGATCAAGGAGAAACACAATAGACAATATAACATGATACATACATTATCCATGGGAAAGAGAATATATTTGTATTAAATTGAATAGGAAAGAATTACAACCAAGCCTTAATGTTGAGAATACCTTCCAATGGACATTTTGCCTCTAAGCCTCACCTAGCTTCAATGTATCAAAAGTTCAGCACTATTTGGCCAACATTTAGGTGCTCTCACTCCTTTCTTCCTCCTCGACCATGAGGGGTGAGGGTATATTTAAAGGCCAAAGAGGATAGAATAGGTTGAAGATTCTAGGGAGAAGGTTAAGGGATCATCCCAAAGATGGAGGAATTTGAGCTCCACCTATGCAAGTTAGTTGGGATGAGGTTCCACGAGGGTTTCTTCTAGAAACTTCTCTAAATATTCTCTTTTTTTTTGCATTTTGTGAAGGGAACCACACTTTGCAAGAGGACAAGAAGCGTTGGTCAAGGGTAACGCATGTTGTATTAAGGAAAATAGGGACACCACCACACTTTGCTAGTGTGCAAGATGCGTTGGGGATGTTTGGCGCATTATGACAATGGGCAAGGTGTGGCAGTGCTTCAATATATGGAAAAACACAAAGGAAAAATCTTCTTCCAATCAGTTTTGGCAATTCACGCTCTGAGGGATTTAGACAAACATTGAAGTACCAATCTCGTGAACATGATGGTGACGAGATTTAGGTGTAACAACATTAACACCAAAATACAAAGTTGAAGCTATATGAAATAACATTAAATGTTATGAAATGCCATTGCATAATTGCATGCTCTTGTTTCCCAATTAGAAGAGTTATATGGCAATAATAATAATATGTCGGGTAATGCAACCATGGAAAAAGTATACGTAACTTGTTAAAAGTTAGAAGTTGATAAGTCATTATTGTGTGCAAATAATTTTTCATTACATATACTCCATTAATGTTAAATTAGAACAATCTCGTTGTTCTTTAAGTTTTTTCTTTACTTCATTTCCATTTATTTCTTATTATTAAATTAGAGGAAATTGGGTGTGTGAAACCTTTCTCCTTTGAGCTTCCACAACCAACCAAGACCCAAGTCCTTATTAGTGGATTCAAACGTTTTTCGCCTCACCTCCCTTGAGAGTAAAGTAGGGATGAACTCATCAAACACTAATGCCTTTACAATGCTTCCAATGCCATTACCAGGTTGTCTCATAAATGTGGCAAAGAGCATAAAAGGATCATACAAAGATCCTTCTCATCCATCTTCACTTCAACTGAGATCAACTAGGTCACAATAGTATTAAAGGCAATTTAGATGTTGATCAACATAATCACCATAACCCATTTTCACGGTGAGCATTTGTTTTTAAAGAAAAAGTTTATTAACTATGGATTTATCTTGGTATAAATTCCCCAACTCATTCCAAATAGTTGCTACACTTTTCTCTTAAAAAACATTCAATAATACTAAATTAGTTGAACAAAGCATGATAAGACTTATTGTCTTTCTCTCCAACACTTCCCATTCTTCATCATTCATACTAGTGGATCTAGTTCTAGATACAACAACCCATAGATCTCGATCCATGAGCGAATCCTCCATCTCTAGCTTCAACAACTCAAAGTTAGCACTTGCATTAAACTTCTTGATTTATATTCTAGATGTGATCACCATTTCCTTGCAAATATATTTTCTTTTGCACAAATTCCTCTCAAACCAAGGTTAGATAGAAAAATATTGTCCTTAACACCTTGGATCTCATGTGATCATGTTCTAATACCAAAGGTTAGGAAACAAAGTTGTGGAATAAACTTCTTGCACTAATCAAAGAGAGAAGAATGTGTAAAAATTTAAATAAATAATTTTGCACTAATAAAGAACACATAAACATACAACCATTAGTGTTTACAGGTGAAACCCTTTAGGAAGAAAAACCCCACACTCCAAAGCACATTTTAATCAATAACTAACAAATGGTTAAATTACATTATAAGTGTTTAACTATATAATGATTATGGAGAAATTTTGGCAACATAATAATAAGTTAAAAACGAATGTACATATTTTCTTTCAACATTTATTTTTTGTCAATCTATATAGTGGAGGAGAACCTGAAATATAGCTCTTGTTGGTGGACGTCAATGATCTGGAATGGAAAGCTTCCCTTGAAATCAACTTTTTTTTCTTGGTTGTGTCTAAACCGGAAAATTCTTACTTGGGACTCTCTTTGCAAAAGAGGAATGATTGGTCCAGGTATACGTTCCCTCTGCAAATTTGATTTGGAAACGGTCAATCATCTCTTTGGTAGCTGTTATGTTTTCAAAATTGTGTGGATGGAGCTGGGTTTGAGGTACAATTTTGATGGCGCTTGGGACGATCTCAATCTTCAGGATAATTTAAGAAGATTTAGCTCATCGTAGTATTTATCCTTTAGTTTTTATTACTCGGTGGGGAGTTTGGAAATTAAGGAACCAAGTTATTTTTCAAAATGTCAATCCACCAGTCTTACATGTATGTACTCGAGTGATGAGAAGTTGGTCAGAGTTAAATGTCAATCTTTCTCCTGTATTTGCAAGAAGGATCTCTTTCCTGGTCTTTGAAGAAGATTTGGCGGTTGGTTATTTTAATGGAGCACATCAAGATAGTCGGTGTGGAGCTGGTATGGTCTTTAAGGAATATGAGGCACATTTGATAAAAGTGTGGATATGGGCTGGTATTGGTACTAATACGAGGGCATAACTCTTATCTATATGGGGCCTTCTTTGGTATGTAAGGAGGATGTCTGTAACAATTATCCATACCGTGTGTGATTCTAAAGATGTCATTGAGTGGCCATCTGGGTCCTCTTCCCTTCCTTCGTTGGATTTGGAACCTTCGATGAACAGGGTAAATAGTTTTATTTCAAAATTCTCTTTGATATCTTTCAGACACATATACAAGGAGTATAATATGGAAGTGGATCGTTTATCCAAGCTGATCTTTGACAATATGGATGGGCGTTTTATTTTTGAAGAGTTCAGAGGAGGGGAAGTTTATGTCAATGATTTCCTGAACACTTATGATGATGCTGATTATCATTAGGCTCCTTGGCTGATTCCCTGATTGACTGGCTATATGCTTTCTCAAATTAGTTTTTTTGACAATTTTTGTTGTACATGTTGTTTCTCAAGGGCATATAGTCTTTTTTAATTTGTTTGAAAATGGATGTTCTTTTCCCGGTAGCATTGATTCTGAACGTTCATGCAGGCCGAAATTTCAAAATCTAAGTACCTGTCAATTGGAAATTTGATGATGGCTACAAGTTTGCAATGCCTGTCATGTTACGTTTTAACAAATTTATTAAGTGTCAATTTTTGTATTGTATTCAATTTTATTACTGTATTATAATAAAACCTCGCCCTTAAGAATTATATCCCCTAATGTCATCCATTAACGCACTATACATCATCACTATGTACAAACTATCATCCATTAATTAACGCACTCTGCATCATTACTATGCACAAATAAGGAAGAATTTGATCTAGTGAAAAGCAAATCTAACACAAACATCAAACTCCAACCAGAATTACATTGAAAATTTACTAGTTACGAAATGTTTCCTCCCTCTTGATTTGCACGCTTGTCCATAAATCATCTGGTTTAAAAATTTTACTAAGTTGTCCGGTATAATACATTCAACTTCACTCATTCATTAACTCATTCATTAATGAACACAAATAAAACATGTTGTGCAACGGTTTGCAAAAAAATTAACCCGTGAACAATGGCGTCTTCACTCATTCATTAACTCATTCATTAATGAACACAAATAAAACATGTTGCGCAACTGTTTGCAAAAAAATTAATCCGTGAACAACAGCGTGTTAATTTTATTTAAACCCATCAAATACGTTATGAAATAGAAAATACGTTCCACAGAATGTCAAATTCCAGCTTGTGTTCATGTCTGTTTTGCTATGGTGGCTGAAATATTTGACTAGGCCTTTTGAGATGAGCCATTTTCTGACTACTTGAAATCTTTTTTCACTAATTTTTTTTATAGAGCTGAAAACAACTCCCATTCCATGAAATAACAAGTTATATTTTTTAATGTAAAAAAAAATAATAAAAATCATCAATAATTATTTGACCAACTAATACTGCTTAGCATTCATTTCCCAACCAGTCAACACATTCATTGCCCAACAACACAACACTTATTCTCCGTTAGAATTCAACCACCGTTACCTATTCTGCTACAAGATTACACACCTCTCCCAACACAATTAACCCATTTGACTAACACAAAACCTTGATTTACTTCTATAACCAACACTTTATTTATAAAAAAACCAATAATAAACTCAAGAACTAAAATCTCAAACATTGTTGACACCAACCATGTCCAATTATGGTAAAATTCGGGTAAAAGCACAGAAGATTCAGAGCAGTCTATACTTTCAAATTCAATACGGTTCAACCATTTGCTATAGTATAGTTCACCGAACAGGAATGGGTTCTCCCTGGACGAATGCCCCGAAGCTCTTCGCCATTCTAATAACCCGCTTCTCCTCTTCGTCTGCTTTTGCTTCTTCTTCGTCCTTGTTTCTTGCTTCTTTTCCTCGACATTTGATGATAAGCAGATGGATCCACACCAACGGCCATTACGACTCGCAATCATCATCTGATTCAGAAGAAAACAACAGCAGGCCTTTCAATTTACTCAATGAGCTTCAATGGAAGGGTGGCGCTCCGAAGATCCCTTCGGCCCAAGACAAGTACCACGCGGCCATCCATCACATTTGCGCTGTCGTCCGAGACGATGTCTACATGGAGCGAACTCTGCAAAAGATGGGTTTCAAGGTCACCTCAGAGCTCGTATGGCGAGTGTTGAGGGATTGCTCCAACTTTGGAAAGGAGTCCTATCGCTTCTTTAACTGGGCAAAGCAGCATCCCTCCTACGATCCCACAACGATCGAATACGAGGAGCTCATCAGAATCCTCGGCGTCACAAAGCAATGGGATACCATGTGGAAAGTTGCAGAGGAGATGAAGCGACATGGATATTTACTCTCAGGTAAGACTTTCGCTACCATAATAGAATCCTACGGCAAATCCCGTCTTGTTAACAGAGCAGTTGAAGTCTTTAACCGCATGAAGAATTTCAATTGCCCACAAACGACCCAAGTGTATAATGCCCTCTTAAGCGCCCTGTGTGAGGTCAGAAATTTTCAGGGCTCTTATGCCTTAATACGAAGAATGGTCCGCAAGGGCTGTAAGCTTGATACTGAGAGCTATAGTATTCTTGTGAATGCATGGTGTGGAGAGGGGAAATTGGCAGAGGCCCAGGAATTTTTGGAAGAGATGAGTAAGACGGGTCAGGACCCCCCTGCTGGCAGTAAGGATGTTTTGATTAATGGGTTGTTGACTGCAGGGAACCTAGAAATGGCTAAGGAGCTAGTGAGGAAGATGACCAAGGAGGGTTTCTTACCCAATTTGCCAACTTTCAATTCTTTCCTTGAAGCTCTCTGTAGTGCTGGGGAAATAGACATTTGTGTTAATTTGATGGCCAAGGCCTCCAAATTGGGTCTTTATCCCGACAATAGTTCTTATCGGATCATGATCGGGGGGGCTTCCAGATGCGGAAAAATGGATGAAGCATTCAGGTTTCTTCATAATTCAATGGAAGATGGGCACAAGCCTTTTCCTAGCCTCTATGCTCCATTGCTGAAAGCATTGTGTAAGAGAGGGCAATTTGGTGAAGCTTATAGCTTGTTTAACGATATGAAGGACAAGGGGCACCCTCCCAATAGGCCTGTTTATACAATGCTCATAAGGTTGTCTTGTCGTGGGGGTAGATTTCTGGAAGCAGCGACCTTTTTGGTTGAGATGACAGAGCTCAATTTGGTTCCCAGGGCTCAGAACTTTGATATGGTGATTGGGGGTTTGAAAAATGTGGGCAAGTACAGTTTGGCTGAGAAAATAGAGCGATTGCAGCTCTCTGCGTATGGAATGTGATAAGTTAAAAGAGAATCTTCTACTTGTGTACATTGTATGGGGATGGCAAGTTTTTTTCTTTAGGAATGACGCTTCAATCTACCGGAAAAATTATCATTTTAGAAAGACACAATCATCCCTCTAAATCCTAATATTTAGGGATTTAGGGGGAAGATGCATACTGTGCTAAAAAAAGGACAGGGGTCAGCCTCATGCTCAAAGCCTAAACCAACAGTTAGCAGGGTCAACATACCAAAACAAAACTGAAACCCTACCAGGAACCATGCAACAGCGAAAAATAACCAATATACTGACCCCCTTCCACTGCTTTTATTTTATGTTTTCTTCTAATTTGATCTGCATTCTCCGAAACAGTTTGCTCAGTTGTATGCACCCCCCCAGTATGACCTTGCCATAGCCTAGACGTTCCTGTAGAAGCAAGACATACGTCATCTCTGCATGTAGTACGAGTTCATCAGATTTGGCAAAGGCAAAATGAGAAATTGCAAGAAGCAATCTTGTGGCAGTAGATGATTGACTTTTAGGACTCCTGTTATGATGGTACTTCATCTTTTAGAACTTAATCATTATATCTACTATTCCTGGTCAAAATATGAATGTAAATTCCAACGGAGTCTTTGTCTTCATTACGTTTTAAGTTATGATTGAGGTTGAGACTAATTTTGCACTAAATATTGTATTTTATTAAAGGAGGTTTAGTAGTTTTCTGCTCATGCACTATGGTGATTGAAGCTATTTTCTCTTTTTTGTGTTACACAGTAGCAAACAGGACACATGCACAAAAGGGAGACACTGAAAATTTCAGGATTATGATATTGATTCAATCATTTAGAATTGCACACATAAAAATGAATCCCAGTTCCAGTCAATATCCAACTTCATATTATGGTAATTTAATACGAAAGGAACTCCCAAATATTCAGATTCAGTCATGCACCTTGCCACACATTTTGATTATTATAGGTGTCTTGTGTTGTCTTAGAAATTTATTTTCATATGTATTCAAGGTCACAATAAGCTGTGATCATGGTAAAGTTCATATTTGAGAGGATTATATAATATATAATAAATTATCCTATTTTTTTTTCATGTGGTTCACAGTCCCGGAAGATAGAGGGCTCGCTATATCTACGTTAATAATTTTCAGGGGACCCATCCAAAGGGGCCTTACCTTGTCGGCTCCAGGTTCGGGAGTCTAAGCCCGAAGGACCTAGAGAATTTAACCTCTGACCTCGACTACTTCGGTCTTGGACTCAGAAGTACCAACCAACTGAGCTACCCCTCGGGGCTATATAATAAATTATCCTATTAACGTTCTCTTAACCAATTTGGCTTGTTGAACATGTGTTAAGTCCCTTTGACGATTGAGGTAAACTAATTTCAGAGCTACTTTAATTCATAACTTTCTTAAAAGTTAGGCATTGTTTAGGGTAGCTCAACAGTGATGGGTGTTCATTAGGGTGAATTCAAGGGATAAGGTAACTAAGAGTCATGTCCTTTGGCTTTTAAGGGTGGCTTCTTAGGTTATAAATAGTCCATTATTTCCCCTCCCAACATATTCTTGTTTTAGTTCTCATTCCCTCTTCTTGGTAGAGGGCGAGCATTCTTGTCTTCAAGGGTTGCAAAGTGCAACTTATGAATATCTAGGCAAACAACGTGCCACCCAAGCTTGTAGATATTCATTTTTATGCGAATATCAATAAAGGTTAACATTTCTTTGTACTTCTTGTTATTTGCATAATTTTTGGGTAAATTTTCTAGTTAAGTGGTGCAATGGTTATAATAAGAAATAGGGTTAATTTGGATTTCTCCTTCCTATCTTGCTATTTTATTGTTTTGGATATTTTGTCACGAAGTTGGTGCGAGAGGCATAAAAAGTGGTGTTAAAGCTAATGGCCTTGAACTATGGAAGACAAAGGGTTACCACCAAGGGAGATGAAGGGTCACCCTAAGGAATATGAAGGGTTATACTCTGATATACCATGGCAGTAGAATGACAAAATCAGGGTTTACGAGGTTGCCATGGAAGAATTAAAGCAGGAAATATATAATAAGAACAATGGGTTGTTGTTGGCAACTTTCGAGTTGAAATATGGTTGGAACTTCATGGTCTATGTTGGGATGTGATAGGGCAATGGAATTAATAGTGCGTTTTGTTGGGATATGAATGACATTCCACATAACCTAAGCAGAGGAACATATCTGAAGGTTGAGCCACTAAGAAATGGTGGGAATGAGACATTGTTCGACATATCAAGCAACAACATTCAATGTATGATGTGGTTTCAACAACAATAGATATGGAGGTGGTGTTAAGGTTTAACAAAATATACAAATCAAGATAAGTGTTGTAAGACTCGCCTAAAACTTGCGAGTCTTTATGAGTTTGGTTGAATTGGTTCTATGTAATGATTCAATTCGAAAATTCCAAACAAAGGCAGAATTTGGGGAAAAATTGTATTGACTAGTCTTGACTCTAGGGGCTTCGAATGGCACAAGAGGGTCTCGAATTTGGTAGAGACTGATATGGTGAGTCTTAGGACCACTCAATGGACTCTCTGGTCACTTTAGAACATGTTAGAGACATCTGCAACTTGATTTGGGGTCATTGGCAAAAATGGCAAAATTGCTAGTAAGTTGTGGTGAAATTCCCCCTAGGGTGTGAGCAAAAATGGCTCTCCAACTCAGATGCGACCCTCCCATATTATCAAACAGAGTATGGGGACTGATATTAGACTTCATTGACTGTCATTAGGTGTGGTTATAAGTTCTGCAACAGAGATATAAAGCTTCGTATTCGAATGCATATGTTCAGTGATATTTGCTTAAGGGAAATGGCAGTAATAGCTTAACTTTGACTCATAAAATGTATATGAAATGGTTCAGAACAGAGTATAAGGAATGTAGACCATTAACAACATATCAATAGCTCACTCAACAACATATAACATTAGAGCAAATCCTCAACACAAATCAGATACACAACTCCACTAGAATGGGAAACCAATACATGGAAACTAGTCAAACCATAGCTTGGAAATGTGAACATTTTTGCATATGTATTTCTGCTAATTTCGACTTACAGAGAGTATGGGAGACATATTACAGAGCCATAAATCATTCACCCATGCTTGGGCATCAACTGGACTCAACAAGGCGCAAGCATCATTCACACTAGTGCGCCATCATATGGAAACATGGGAATAATGAAGTAGGGAATGAGAGAATGGGAGGAGAGATGGGTCATGAACTGTAGCAACCTCCTATCTGCAATAACAACACTCCATTAAGCTCCAAATGAGATGTCAGGGTGGCCTCTCCAACAACCAATTTGGATGAGAATCCAACTCCCTCGAAATTGGCTCACTAGCAGGGAGAGTGAGCACTCACCGTGCAATGGACAAGCTAGTGCATTCCAAAATGCCAAAGGCAAATTCTCAAATGATCAAAAGCCATTCTCCTTCCTCATGACATATTTTTATAACCCTTCTAAGGTCCTCCAAGGCCGAATTCTCTCCCATAGGCTTCCCCCAACTCATCCTTGATGTTTAGTAACCCCCATGACACTTGTCCTTCTCCTCATCCCTCCATCTTCCTCCAAATTCAAATTACTGCTACCAAACCCCAAGTGCACCCTCTTGGAGGCTATTTTTAGCCTTGAAATGTTAGATTGTCATAGGTCTGCAATCAGGTCTGATTTTGTCATAGAATCTTCCATCATTGTTGTCATAAAGCGCAGGGAATCTCTCTCCAAGTGGCACATAGTTTCTTCCTAGTCTCTTCCTCTTCCATCTCTTCCTCTTCCATGGGGAGTTATTCCTCTTTACCTATTCGAATCTTTGGGCTCATGACATGTTACTTGACACCTCTTCACCTTCCAAGAACGTTCCATTACTCATAATTTCGAATTTGGGGTTAAGTCATGACATGTGTAAGGAAAAATCTAGCCACCCAAGGTCTCCATGAACCTCCAAATGTCTTAATGAAGCAATGCCACTTTATTTTCTCCATATTTATTATTTGTATGACCCAATTTAATGTGTAGATGGTAAACTAAGGTTCTCTTGGGTTTCATAGCTCCCTTATTGCAAAATTTAATGCCTCCTCCCCAACCTAGGGAATTAGTAGGTGGGTGAAACATTGCTAACTAGTAGTCTCATTGGGATGGGGACATGACATTCTATAACAAGTACTCATGAAATAACTTGCATTTAGTGAAAAAAAACTTAAACACCACAAAATATATTGAATAACAATAAGTGCATAAGTTAACCAATGAATCCCAATAAAGAGTATGCAAGACATTAACACAATATTCAAAGGAAATCCTCTTAATAGATGTGAAATGTGAAATAAGAATCATATACAAGAATAATTATTAATCTACGAATGAATGCCCTTTTAAGTGTATGAATTAACAATGAACCTAAGGCTTATGACAAGGGCTAAGGTAAAAATCCCCTAGAGCTTGTAATAGGTTCAAGGATGATTAACTTAGCTTGAGTTGATTGAGATCAATGCCTTAACCATACAATAAATCTCAATGTAAATAATAAAACATATAAAACATATTTTAGATTTATAAAACTAAACCAACTAGAAACAATAAGTGAACTTAGAGAAAACTTGAATGGCTTCTTAGATTAATAAGTATAACAACTTAAATGAACTCAGTTGCAAGATAAATAGTAAATCAATAAAGATTTGTGCATGCAATTAAATTGCGTTAATTTTGTGATTCTGCTCAAGAAATAGTGGTTAAAATCACTATTATTTCCTCTTGTATTGAATGTTTACTTGAGTATTAAAATTATTAAGACACGATCAAATCTGGAAATGTCACAATTGTAGAAATTTAAAGGTAATTTCCAGAATTAATATGCCAAATGATTCATGAAAGATATATTTGTAAAACCAATACTTGGCTAAAATCTGCAAATGAAGATAAAATTACTTGCTGGAATTTACTGCATAAATATAGAAATGTAACTTATGAAAAAGTGAGAAAGATTTGGCTAAATAAAGTTACTAAATCTGGTTTTATTTGTACTTATATGTGAATTCCAGATTGGAAAAATTTACTAGCTACACCAATTAAATGTCAAATTCTTTATGATATTCAGGAAGTAAGTACAAAAATCTGAATATGAATGATAAACAAGTTACGACCAAATCAGATTTATAAGTCTTCGTATGAAGATTTGAAGAAACAAGTCTTATGAGAATAAGATAGTAAACTGTTAGATACAAATTCCAGATTTGATATTAATGCAAGTTACTCAATAAAAAACGCTTTGCAATTAAAACTCAAAGAATAACTATTAAATCTAAATCTATTGATGTATCTATGCTGGATATTTTAGATTTATATTAGATCTAAGCATGAGACATTCACTTAAATCAATTAAATCTAATACTAGATCTAAGATCTAAATCAATTATATTAGATCTAAGCATGTGAAATCTATTAGAAATTTTACCTTAGAGTCAGGAGATTTCACCAAAGAAAGCACAGTTTTTACTTTTTGAATTTAAGTGGATGGTTGCAAAGAAAGATTAGTGCCAAATACCGCGGGTAATGGAGTTACCCTTAAATCATTTAGAGGGCCTTGCTTTAAAATGCCATTAAGGATTTGAGAATGCTCTAAGCTACCTTCAACTCTCTTGATGTATTAGAGGCTTCTATACAATCACATAGGTCGGAGAAATTCCCTCCTTTATTCCCTTTCTTGGGTGTACCTTACACAAAGGGGATTAGTATTACACCATTCAAATAAAGTAACAATGCAAAAAATAACATCCTTTTAATCCACAATAAGAATTAAATCCATAATAGAGACTAACTTACCATAGATTCAATCCAACTAGATAATATTATCCCTTCAATGGCCCATGATTATAAATAAAATGGACAAAATTAACAATATGACCTCCAATAGCTTAAGCACAATAACAAAATGAAAGCAACACATCAACTAGAGACTCAAAGTCTTTTCTTCCAAAGCCAAAGATGATTTTTATTAAGAATGCTCTCATAAGTGTACAAAGGTAGTTTTTCTGTGCAGCAACAACCGACAAAAGAATGATTATATATAAAATGGACAAAATTAACAATATGACCTCCAATAGCTTAAGCACAATAACAAAATGAAAGCAACACATCAACTAGAGACTCAAAGTCTTTTCTTCCAAAGCCAAAGATGATTTTTATTAAGAATGCTCTCATAAGTGTACAAAGGTAGTTTTTCTGTGCAGCAACAACCGACAAAAGAAATAAGAGAGGAAGTCCCTTTATATAGGACTTGATATTCAACTTCCTTCTCACTAAAAAATATTCTTTTTTGTAACAAATCCTAGATCTAGCGTAGAAAAACTAAAACAACACTTACTTTCCTCTAGACATGGTAAAATAATGATTAAAATATAGAAGATGGTTATAGCAAACACTTTGGCAAGTCAAAGAAAGAGGGCAATTTGCTTGGAAAGGGGGACGAATTAGTTAAAGGAGGGATGAATTGGTTAAATGAGGGAATCTTCTAGAAGAAAACATGTGCAACAAAAATGCAATGTGGTTTTTTTAAACGATAGTTATGGATTTGCTAGCTTCCTCATATTTATCGGGTTTTCCATTATAACCACTTTTCAGAAATCTTGTGGCCACTCTGCATTTAATGGCACAATTTCCGGCATTCATTCAAAATATAATTGTTCTCAAAATTAGGGTGTAAGGTGTGCAAGTTGGGATGCATGGATATATGTGAAACTACATAGAAATATGGTTAGAGTTTAACATGAGAAGGGGGAATGGGTTTCAAAAGGTAATTGAGAACTAAAACATAAAACCTAAAGTCTAAGCTAGGGAAAGGCGCCTCTAACCATCTAACTTATATTTTAATTGCCAACACGCCTTAATAATCAAGATCAAGTGCAAAAGGAACTTCTAAAAGACTCTATCCTAACTAGGACTGACTTGACACTACATAAGTGTCCATAGTGACTCAATAGATGAGATACGATACTAGGGCATAGGTACACAATGACATATGGTAGAGGGACTAAGAATGTGGTGTCGCTTTGGAGGATTTTACGAGTGAAAAATGTTGGAAGATTTACGATCACGAAGATCTAAATCTTCCTCTATAAAAGAACATTCAACATTCACTTGTCTTAGTACAATCGTCATAGTCCGGTCAAGTATTAATTATGATTGGCCCTTTACATACAAAAGACATCTCACTTACAAGACTTTTGCGATATATCCATGTACAATCGATAAAATGATGGTACATTTACAAAAAAATGGCTTAGGAAAGCCATACATTTGGAACTCTTCTAGATCATCAACACCTTACCCCTTGAGTAAACATCATGTACTTTGAGGGGCAACACTTGTCAGTTTTATATTATTATATTTGTTGAAAGGAATTGATGACTAAACTATGGTTTTATAGATTTTATGAATTGGATATGCACAAAAGCTTTGTATTGTTTTTTTCTTCTATTTCCTAAGTTTTGTTGAGTCTTAAACCAAGTTTTGCAAAACCTAAAGGTGGTTGTGTTTTTGCCTAGTTTGAATCTCACAAATTTGATCAAGATACAAGTTCAATGGGGAGATTGAGTTGTGTGAGTGGGTAAGAAATCTTACGATAGACTTTGACCATAATGGTGGGTACTTATTTAACCAAAATATGGTGTGTATGGTCATATAATATATGGAAGGTGCGACTCATACATAAGGAGCAAATGGTATGATAGAAATACCATAACCATCAGTGCTTTTGAAAAATTTTAACAAGACTTTTTCCAAAGGGCATATTGGAATTGGGATTAACCATATGAGCGAACTTGTTTATTTTTAAAGGAGTTGGTAGTTGTGAAATATAATTTCAAACATTGGAGTTAGAAAACATAAGTTTATTAATGTCCAACAAATGACCAAACTAGGTCAACGAGACTAAAAGTCTAAAACCACTCCTTTAAAAGCAAAAAATAGAGTTAATTTATATGACCTAAGCTCAACTATTTTAATGTCGAAATGAAATAGAATGCTTTAGCGTAGAGTACAGGGGAAAGAGCCTTAGGGTTCCAAGTACCTATCGTGGGATGAAGGGGGGGTCTTCCTCTAAAGTCGAATGTGCAACTCTCCTACAATTTGAGGTCAAAGAGGATAATCTTTTAGTAGAGGACTAGTTGTAGGAAATAGATTTGGACCAGGGGATGTCTTTGTGTCTAGAAGAGGTGATCCACTGTTCAATGTTGGTAGAGGGGCATTACCTAGTGGTAAGGTGTAAACTGGCCCAATACGTCGGATGACATCTTCGTATGGGCCTGACTATGAGTGGTTGAGTTGCCTGTTGGGGTTTGACAAATCTTAGTGGTGAAATGGTGCTACTCTTTGCTTGCCTCTTGGTGTCCCTATCCACCAGGAGCATTGGGGAGAAAGATGTAAACCTTCAAGTAGTGTTCAATTGAGTGGGGGGTTGGAGGATATGAGACTTGAGCTTGAGTTCCTTTCCCAAGTATAATGCTAGGAACTATCGGTTTGGATACCGAAAAAAGGTGGAGCGGGAGTTATGAGATTTCTTGAACATGCAATGGAACCAATCACGTATCTCATAGTATTGGGGCCATATAAAGTGATTCTTTGGCTTTGTCTCCTGTTTATGTAAGATTCAACATAATTTGTCCTATTGGATATGGTGCTCAACTTCCACCGGAAGTTGATGGGAGTCCACTCTGGAATGGCTTAGAGTTATCTTGAGCCCATGTATCTAGTCTTCAAGCATGTAAGGGGGTGCATTATGAGGCTGTCTCTAAGCTCTAGGAAGTGCTTTGCATAAAAGGCCATCTTAGGTTTCAAGATCCTGGGGGTGATCCAAGTGACCTAGATGTATTAGTAAGCTTATAAATGTTGTCCTTTTCTTACTAGGTGTTAGAAAAATTGTAGTAGCAGAAGGTATTCAAGTCAGCCTAGTAGTTACCCAGTCACCCAAGAAGATATTCAAGTCGACCTAGTAGTTACCACAAGGATAAAATAATAATTGTGTATTGTATTTTGTATTTGACTTAGTCAAGTCGACCCTATTGTGTAATGTAAAAATCACTTTTGTAATTGTAGAAATAGAGGAGGTGTGTTCCTCATTTGAATAGACACTCACAACACAGTCTCTTGTGCACAACGATGAAGAGGAAGGGCGACACACTCAAGAAGGAGGTTGATTTTTCTGATATACGATTTTAGGAGGGTCGAGTTCTCTCCTAGGGTTTATATGCTGGTTATGCTCTTGTGAAAGAGCCTCTCTTGTATCTTGTACTTGTTCTTCTGTAACTAATAAGATAGAGAAGTTTTGGCTAGGTTTTCTTCCCCATGAGGGTTTTGTAGGATAAATGTTTTGTCTCTTGTGCTTGCACCTGTGTATTGCATGTTTTTCTGTGCATGATTAACATAATCTAAGTGGAAAACATAAGAAATTCTAATAGGTTATGGGCCCACCATGCTTTCGCTGCATATAGAAAGATCCAAGCACAAGAAAGTATCAGAACCAGTTCGACACAACTTTGCACCAGAATCTTGAAGTCAAGTTGTTGGGGATCTTTTGATGGGCGTTGCGGTTGATCTCTCACAGATAAGTTTTCCCTAGCCTAGCGCATCTCTTGGAGGCATTGGATCTCAATTCTGAGAAATTTGAATTTTGCCCTAATTTGTGCCAGGGATAGCGTTTTGAAATCTATGGCTTCTAGTTTTGACCTTTTCTGCCATCTTATTGAATTGAAGAATAGTGTTCTCTGACTCGCCTTGGTGAGGCGCACCTATTGGTAAAGTCAGATCTCAACCCCAACAACCTTCTTTTCAGGGTTTCTCAAGCCCTAAGCAAGATGTCAACCAATCTAAGGGTTGAGGATAAGTTGGATGGAGTTGATACTTTCAGATCTTGGAAGCACATAATACTTCTTATTCTAGAGGAGAATGACATCCTGAACTATATCAAGGAGATTGTTTTAGAACCTGAAGATGAGGTGGATAAAGCAAGACATAAGAAGAATGAAGTCAAGGCCAAAAGGATCCTATTAGATTCAATCAATGATCACTTGATTCCTTATGTTTTAGAAGTGGAGACAACAAAAGAAATGTTTGATGCCTTGACAAAGATCTATGAAAGCAAGAACACAAGTCGAAAGATTGTTGATGTATATGTAACTTCGGAATGTATTCATCTATGTATCTTATGTATTGTAACCCGATGTTTATTCCGGGATGTTTCTATTATGTATTTGAGTCATGTTGTCATGCCCCGATGTTTCGATCGGGAGGATCAATAATGTAAACAAGTCATGTCAAGTCATTGTTAAAGTCCCCACAGTTTCGGGGCACTAGGGTTATTATACACTCATAGAGATGTAGGCTCTAGTAAGTAATTGTTAAGTTGGGCCGACATGATTGAGTGCACTTCAAGTGAACGGAAGAATATAAATAGAGAGTGAGAGCCTCTCTATTTATCACTTGCAACACATCACTCACTCACTCAAGTGTGGCACATTAGTGAGGAAGGAAATACACTGGGACCAGACAAGAAGAAGACCACTGCTGTCGGGAGTGCATCTCACTGTTTTGGGGCTTTTACTGTTTTGGTGCTGATTCTATCTCTAAGGAAGTTGCGGGGTTTTCTCCTTTATGGTTTCCCCGAGGAAAACTCTTTGTGTCTCTTGTCTCTTGTGATGTGCTTATGTTTTATTGCTATGCTTGTTATTCTCTCAGTGAAAAGATCATAAGATCATAATGCTAGCTTATATATGATGAAAAACTAACATGGTATCAGAGCTAACCTGAGAAGAAGACATTGTGCAGCTACGGAAGCTAGGGCTTCTTACTTTTGGGTATCTCTCCACAATCTATCAGCAAAAGTATGCTAGAATGACTCTCCATTGAAGGGCGCATCTTTCTGTCGAAGCGGAATTCGATTCCGAGCATTTTCAGTTTTTGATGTGGAAATTAGGGCTTTCTATAGAAGAGGAATTTTTGAGTGAGACCAGCATAGGATTTTTCTCCTCATCAAAACCGAAGTTTAGAGACCTGGATCAAGAAATTTGGTTGGGTGAAACTCCGGGAAAGTCAAACCCTAGTTTGACCCCGAGCTAGGAAAAAACCCTAAATACTAAAACTGATAAGTTTTGGTACATTCGCTATATTCCGCGTTTGACGAAGTCTCAGAAGCTGAAAATTGCAGGGGTCGAAGATAAAATCCTGATGAACACTGTGTCCAAAAATCAGCCTCATATTCGCTATATTCTGGGAGATATGATCCCTCCAAGTTAGGGTTCTAGCCTCTTCCAGAATTCATCCTTAAACAGGACATCTGGGGAGAATTGCAATATCTTGGGCTACAGAGGTCCAAATGGAATTCCTGAAGATGTTCCAGAAAGGGCACGTACTGTACTTTCGGTGTTCCAAAGATCAGATTCAGAAGATCAACCAGTGACACGTGGCATGTCGTACAACTTCGCTGTTTTGAACAGTCCTGTAACAGGTCACCTTGGGAAAAGGATCATAAATCCCAAATGGTGAAACCAATTCTGATGAAACCTGCGGTGTTGGATCAGGGACATGCGCAGTTACCTCAGTGAAAAATTTCAGACATAGAGGAGCAATAATTTCGGCAATATCACAGAAACAGTAACAGGCATTTCTGCAGAAGAAATTGGAAAATTAGGGCTTCCTGTTCTGGGAGCTTCCCTCCACTGTTTTCAGAAAAGGAGTACATTGGACAGCTCCATTTGAAGAGATCTATCTGTTTATCCAATCAGATCTGAAAGATTTCAAGTTTTGAAAATTAGGGTTTCTGTGACAAACCCTAGATCAGCTAGCTCCGGAACCAAGACGGACACCTCAAATTGATAAGATCTAATCCTTTTCTATTTTCATTCGAAGTTCTCATTTCAAAGTGATCTATCACATCAGCTTGATGATAAGCTTGGTGAAGTTCACAACTTCCAAGCATAGAAGTATTTGATCTCTCTGAAGAAAATGGATTGGACACCTACATGAGTAGAGAGGTTCCAGTTCCAGAGGGAGATGAGGCTAGAAGCCTTACACAAGAAGAACTTGGTCAAGGCCAAGAAGATCATAGTTGATTCAGTCACAGATCAACTTGTACCACAAGTGTCTTCCCTAAAAGACATCGATGAGGTTTGATTCCTTGACCAAGCTATTTGAAGGGAAGAACACACATCAAAAGATGACCTTAGGAAACTAGTTGAAGAATGTGAAGATCCAGAATGCAGAGACCATACAGTCATAAGGGTCTCTCAAATCAAAGAACAACTTGAAGCAGTAAAAGAAGAAGTGAAGAATGTAGAGGTGGTGATGGCCACCTTGAATGGCCTCCCAGGATCGTGGAGTTCATTCATTCAAGGAATGTGTTCCAGAAGGAAGTGATTAATTTCAGTAGACTCTGGGAAGAGAACTCACAAGAAGAAGAAGCTCGAGAAGAGAAGGTGGGAGCAACTGAAGATCAAGCTCTTACCATCCAAAGAAGATCCCTCAAGCAATGAGGAACATGAAGAACTCAACTCTTGAAGAACTTCTTATCCACCTTAGCTTTTGGATAAGAAACGATGCTATTATGAATGAAGAAGACGATGAAGCTGAAGACTCAAGGAGTCTACCCACAAAACAAATAAAGATAAGTATTCAATTATTGTTTTGTTATGCATTTGTCTATATTCAGTTGATGTATTATGCATGATAGGATGTTTGCATTAATGACAGTATACTACTAATATGCATGTGATGGGTAAGTAGCTCATGGTGCTATACAAATTCTCCATTGCTACTTATCTAGAATCAAACCTCTTTGCTGACATATTGGATTAGTGCACAATCTCAATGTTGTCCTGGTAGAGATGGAAGGCATCTAGAAAGTTTCAGTGAGATATGGATGAATGTTGTATTGGCTAAAGTAGTTGCATGATCATATATTTATGCATAAATATTTGCCAGTATGAATATTCCTTATGAAATGTTCTAACCATACAAATGCATTTGACTTGTAGGAAAGATCGCATACATAATCGCTTGCAAGCAAAGAAGGATGAAACTTGTTCCGAAGAACAAGTGACGACAGTTCAAGATGAAGAATAATATGATGAATGCAGCGACATCATTGATGCAGAATCTTCCAACTATGAAGAAGTAACCAAGAAGACCAGTTGAAGAAGAATGATGTCTAAGATGCAGTATCGAGACTTGAAGAGAAGTTCGTAGTTCCATCATGCAGTAGATGGAAACATCGCGGGATACAAAGCAAGATTCGTAGCATGAGGCTTCTCACGAAAAGAAGACATAAACAAATAGGAGATATTTGCAGCCACTGGAAGTGAAGTCACATGACATGCATAATCATGTGTGCAAATGAAAGAAGGCCTTGTATGAGTTCAGAAGACACCGATGGGATAACACATGCATGATGAGCTTGATGAATATCTTAACCGTTGCTACAAGGTTGATAAAGGATGACAAGCTCACAGATGGATGTGAGAAGAACTTTTGGAAAAGTTCAAAATAGAGGATCTTGGTATCCAATGATCCTAGATGGATACTACTTGTCACTCCAGTACAGAATGTTTCAGTGCATAGAGTACAGAAGACAGAGGGAGTATGATGCTCCACTTCAGAGGGAGTGACAGCAGAAGATCCTGAGGTTCGACATGGTACGACAGGATGGGCTGATTACTGATGACTCTAGGCTTTACTGAGAGTAAAGTGGATTCCAACCTTTTCTTCAAGGTTGAAGGTAGAAGACTAGTGATGCTCCTGTTATGTGTCGATGCACTATTTTCTAGGCATGGAGGTGTGGAAAAAGGAAGTATGCAGTAGAGATCCTGAAGAGGTTTGGGATGATGGATTGCAAAGCTATGGCCACACCTATGGCATCGAACCTGAAGCTATTGAGTGATGCTTCATCAGAGTCGGTTGATGCCACGATGTATCGTCAGATGATTGGGTCATTGATGTACTTGACGAACACGAGACCGGACATTTGCTTTGCTGTGAACACCTTGAGCCAGTACTTGACAGATCCGAGAAGTATTCACTTGACTGCTGCAAAGCATATTCTGAGGTACCTGAAGGGTACAGTTGATTATGGGCTCAAGTATGATGCGAATCAAAAGATTAACCTGGAAGGTTATGTTGATTCAGATTGGGCAGGCAGTGCCATCGACAAGAAGAGTACTTCAGGATGTTGCTTCAGTATGGGATCAGGTGTGATCTCTTGGTTTAGCAGGAAGCAATCCTGTGTGGCACTGAGTACAGCTGAAGCAGAGTATGTCGTAGCTTGTTCAGCTAGTTGTGAGGCAGTATGGCTGCGGAAGCTACTGTCTGATATATTTGATCTCCAGTTGGATGCTACTTGTATACATTGTGACAACCAGAGTTGTGTGAAGTTGTCAGAGAATCCAGTGTTCCATGACAAGTCGAAGCATATCGAGATCAAGTATCACTATATTAGGGATATGGTGCAGAGAGGAGCAGTGAAGCTCCAGTATGTTGCGACGGAGGAACAGATAGCTGATGTATTGACGAAGCCATTGGCTAGGTTGAAGTTCGAGTACTTCAGGGAGAGACTTAGTGTTCTCCAGATCGAGGTTCCCTCCAAGAGAAAGTGATGAAACCCATAGCCATTCTGACATGGTGAGAGGATTGGTTCCTTCCATGGTCAGATGTAAGGACTGAGCCATTCTGTCATGGTGAGAGGGTTGCTCCCTTCCATGTCAGATATGAGTGCTGGCCATTCTGTCGAGCAGGACAGATGTAAGGGCAATTGCCATTCTAGGAATGGAGGCACCTGGTCAGTTACCAGGATCACTCAGTGTAGGACTGAGTAGCCATTCTGATGTGATAGAGGGATGTGTTTCCACTTGATTAGATGTAAGCGCTGAACCATTCTGTCATGGCTAAAGGATTAAGTTCCTTCCATGTCAGATGTGAGTGTTGGCCATTCCGACGAGCAGGTCGGATGTAAGGGCAACTGCCATTCTCTAGGAGAATGGAGGCGCCTGGTCAGTTACCAGGTAGCTCAGTTGAGGACTGGGGGCCATTCTGATATGACTGCTGGGATGTGTTCTCGTAGGATCAGATGTGGGTGCAAGCCCTTCCATCACTGTGATAGGATGTGTTCTTGTCTGGATGGATGTAAGTGCAGAGCCTTTCTGGAGCGACTGAGGGATGTGTTCTCACATGCTCAGATGTAAGTGCTGAAATCTCTCATCACTGTGATAGGATGTGTTCCTGTCTGGATGGGAGTCTTCCATCACTGTGATAGGATGTGTTCCTGTCTGGATGGATGTGCCCTTCTGACGAGTAGGTCAGATGTAAGTGCTGAAATCTCTCATCACTGTGATAGGATGTGTTCCTGTCTGGATGGGAGTCTTCCATCACTGTGATAGGATGTGTTCCTGTCTAGATGGATGTGCCCTTCTGACGAGTAGGTCAGATGTAAGTGCTGAAATCTTCCATCACTGTGATAGGATGTGTTCTTGTCTGGATGGGAGTCTTCCATCACTGTGATAGGATGTGTTCCTGTCTGGATGGATGTGCCTTTCTGACGAGTAGGTCAGATGTAAGTGCTGGGCGAAGACCTACATGATGGGTAGGCCTACAACCAGCATGAAAAAGGGCTGGCTCTGTAGAACTTCCTGTGACTAGAAGAATCATGAGATAGCATCAGTGATGATCCAGATCCAGTGATGACAGCTAGTGATGATCTAGATCTAGTGATGATGATCCAGCAGTGATGATCCAGATCGAGAGATGATCCAGATCCAGTTCAGTGATGTTGATCCAGATCGAGTGATGATCCAGATCCAGTGATGATGCTCTATGATGATCCAGATTGAGTGATGATCTAAATTCAGTGATGACGATCCAGATCGAGTGACGATCCAGATCCAGATGAGGATGACTTACAAATGAAGATGACTCAAGATGTAGATGACGAGATGATCCAGTTGATACAGAGAAGAAGACCAGTGCTGAAAATTGTGTCGAAAGAATACCTTCCTAGTTAAGAGGGAGTGTTGATGTATATGTAACTTCGAAATGTATTCATCTATGTATCTTATGTATTGTAACCCGATGTTTATTCCGGGATGTTTCTATTATGTATTTGAGTCATGTTGTCATGCCTCGATGTTTTGATCGGGAGGATCAATAATGTAAACAAGTCATGTCAAGTCATTGTTAAAGTCCCCACAGTTTCGGGGCACTAAGGTTATTATACACTCATAGAGATGTAGGCTCTAGTAAGTAATTGTTAAGTTGGGCCGACATGATTGAGTGCACTTCAAGTGAACGGAAGAATATAAATAGAGAGTGAGAGCCTCTCTCTTTATCACTTGCAACACATCACTCACTCACTCAAGTGTGGCGCATTAGTGAGGAAGGAAATACATTGGGACTAGACAAGAAGAAGACTACTGCTGTCGGGAGTGCATCTCACTGTTTTGGGGCTTTTACTATTTTGGTGCTGATTCTATCTCTAAGGAAGTTGCGGGGTTTTCTCGTTTATGGTTTCCCCGAGGAAAACTCTTTGTGTCTCTTGTCTCTTGTGATGTGCTTATGTTTTATTGCTGTGCTTGTTATTCTCTCAGTGAAAAGATCCTAAGATCATAATGCTAGCTTATATATGATGAAAAACTAACAAAGATGACTCTTAGAAATCAACTTAGAGATGTAAAGATGAAAGTCAGAATCAATTTCCTTTTACTTTACGAGAGTATGTCAAATCAGAGATCATTTAGCATCTATTAGGGATACAGTGGATGATGCTGAACTAGAAACTACAACCTTGAATGGCTTTCCTTACTCTTGGGATCCATTTGTTCAAACAATCTGTGGAAGGAAGAGGCTACCCAAGTTTGACAGACTATGGACTGAATTTACTCCAGAAGAATCAAGGCTGATATCCAAGAGTCAGAAGCCAAGGGATGAAGAGGATCAAGCTCTTACATCTCAAGTAAAGAAGAAAGAACCCAAGCAAGAAAGTTGGTGGTAAAAGAATTCTAGATCACAAGAAGGTTGTGTCCAAAATCAGATGTTACACTTGTAACTGTTGAAGATTGTGTAACTTCAAAAGATATTCTTCTTGTATTATTGATGTGTCATTGTTGTATTATTGTACTCCCTTTCGAGATATTATTATTGTAATCAATCATGTAAAGAACCTTGAAAGAATCAATGTAAACCCTATTAGTTGGGTCAGCTTAGAAGAATCCAGAAAGAACATATTATATTGTACCCTAAGTGAAGTCAGCACTGGCAGTTAGAGAAGTTGGTCCCATAGGGGGAAAGTCACTTGGAAGACATGTATAAATAGAGAGGGCGCACCTCTCATTTGGACACATCACTCACTTAAGCAAGTTCGCTAGTGAGAGAAGAAGAAGAACAAGTTCGCTTGGGAGAAGAGTAGCTGCTTTGTGAAGACATCTTATTCTTGGGTTTTCTATCTTATCTTATTCTCGGGATATTTGTGTGGAAGAGCCTTTAGCTCTTGGATTGTACTAGAAGACATTGCACTTACTGACGAATCTATACTGAAGAAGAAGAACAAATTTGCTTGGGAGAAGAGTAGCTGCTTTGTGAAGACATCTTATTCTTGGGTTTTCTATCTTATCTTATTCTCAGGATATTTGTGTGGAAGAGCCTTTAGCTCTTGGATTGTACTAGAAGACATTGCACTTACTGACGAATCTATACTGAAGAAGTTTGCTGGGTTTTTTCCCTATTAGGGTTTCCCAAAGGAGAAATCTTTGTGTGCTTTTGTTTTGCTGTACTTGTCTTTCTTTCAGTGATCCTATTGCATATGGTTTGTGTTATAGTACAAATTGTTTGAAGATCTAATATAACTGTTGTTAAAGTATAAAATTCTAACATGGTATCAGAGCCATTTTGAAAGAAGTCATTGTGCAACCATAACTAATGAAAGTTGGAAACTAGGGTTTCCTATTTTGGGAATTTCCCTCCACAGATCAACTTGAAAAGGAGGTCGAAACAACTTCCCCTAGGAGGGTGCATCTTCTTGTGGAGGTAGATTCTAGATCCGAGAATTTTCAATTTTGTCCCTAACACTATTGCTAGGAAAAACTAGGGAATCATATATTTGTAGTTTTGTCCACAGGTCCAGAAGGAAAGGACCATTGCTCAACTCGCTTTAGGGAGGCACATCTCTCTCTCAAGTTAGATTTGCAAGATTCAAAGTTGGAAAGTTAGGGTTTCTCTTGCGAACCCTAGAATCAAGTAGAAGTAGTTATCTAGAAGGCATTAGAGCAAGCACTTGATTGGAGCACTCTTATTGGTAAGCACTATTATCTTTATTTCCATTTGAGGTTCTCATTTTATCAAGATGACAAACAATACCAAGCTTGAGGACAAGCTTAAAGGAGCTGAGAACTTTTGGGCATGGAAGTATAGAGTGCTTCTCATATTAGAAGAAAATGACTTGGAAAACTATGTCAAAGAAGAAGTTGTAGAGGCAGAGGGAGATGAAGACAAGGCTAGACACAAGAAGATTATGGTCAAGGCCAAGAGGATCATTGTTGACTCCATCAAGGATCACTTGATCCCACATGTTTCCTTCTTGAAGACTCCCAAGGAGATGTTTGATGCGTTGACTAGTTTGTATGAAGGAAAAAACATTAATAGGAAGATGACCTTGAGAACTCAATTCAAGGGTGTGAAGATGCAGAACTTAGAAAGTTTACAATCCTGTTTCACAAGTGTCTCCCAGACTAGAAGCTACTGGAGACAATGTTGAAGAAGCATAAGTGGTGATGACTACATTGAATGGCCTCCCAAGATCATGGGAATCATTCATTCAAGGAATTTGTTCTAGAAGGAAGCTCACCAAATTCAATAGACCATGGGAGGATTGTATTAAAGAGGAAGCCATAATTGAAGCTAGAGAAGAGGATATGGGTGACGATGACAATCAAGCCTTAACAACTCATGCAAAGAAGGGAAAGAGCAAGAAAGAACACTCTCACAAGAAGCCTAGAAGATTCCAAAAGAATCATAAACCTTAGAAGGACTATTCAAATTTCAGAAGTTACTCTTTTGATGAAAAGGGACATCTTGCAAGAGATTGCCCCAAAAGCAAAGGCCATGCAAAGAAAGGAAAGAAGAAGAGCTATCATGCTCATGCTACAAAAGATAATGAACCAGTTCAGAAGAGAGCTAGAGAAGATCCCTTTGGTGATGAAGAGTATGTCTTGATTTCAACACTCACAGGGACTGTTACTCATGGAATAAATGTTTGGCTTGTTGATAACGGTACTTCCAAGCACATGACAGGTTTCAAGCACTCTTTCACCCACTTGACAGAAGAGGACTCAACTCACAAGGTGAAACTTGGAGATGATTACCAATATCCCATAAAAGGGGTAGGAGAAGCATCCTCAAACTAGACTCGGGAAAACCTATCAAGATGGAAGATGCTGTCTATGTACCACGATTGAAGAAGAGTCTCCTTTCCATATCAAGCCTAGATGCGATAGGATTTCGAGTTGCATTTGTTGATGGCCAAGTACTCATGTTGCCAAGAGGTAATACTTTTGATGATGCAATAGTAATTGGAGAGCAAGAGGGAGGCTTGTACAAATTGAAAGGCCAACCAGAATATGCATTGGTTCATGACACCATGGAACCATGTGAACTATGGCATAGAAGGCTTGCACATATACACTACAAGGCTTTACCAATCGCAAGCAAGATGTTGACGGGTCTGCCTGAGATCCAGACAAAACATGAAGGCGTGTGCAAAGGATGTGCACAAGGGAAGGATGCGAAGAAACCATTTCCAAGCAGTGACATCAATGCGAAGGAGATCTTGGAGATAATACACTCAGATATATGCGGACCCATGTCATCCAAGTTCCAACTCACTAACCGGGTATACATATCATGTTTTTTTTATAGATGATTATTCCCACAAAACTTGGATTTACTTGTTGAAAACGAAAGATGAAGTATTCTGTAAATTCAAAGAATTTAAAGCTCTCGTAGAAAATCATACTGAAAAGTAAATAAAGACTTTGAGATTAGATAATGGTGGTGAATTTACTTTAGAAAATTTCAAGATCTTATGTAAAGAATCATGGATTAAGAGGGAGATGAGCACTCCCTACAATCATAACAAAATGGTGTTGCAGAAAGAAAGATCTGGACAAATAATGGAAGCAGTAAAGGCCATGATCCATGATTTAGATCTTTCGATGCACTTATGGGCCGAAGCAACAAGAACAATAGTCTATGTGTAGAACATAACACCACATCGTGTACTAGAGAACAAGACACCAGAAGAGATGTTCACATGAGAGAAACCAAAAGTCATCCATCTCATAATATTTGGTTGTCTAGTATACATACATGTTCCCAAAGAGAAGAGAACAAAATTGGATCCTTCAGGAAAGAAGGGTATCTTCGTCGGATACAGTGATATACAAAGTTTATATACTAGGCTTCAAGAAGATTGAGACTAGCAGAGATGTTACCTTCGATGAAGATACAACTTTCAGTTGATCAAGGTAGATTCACTCCGATGAAGTACATGAAGAAGAACCTGAAGCTCCCAGAGTTAGAGACAGAGTTATGGAAGAGATGATTCCAGAAGAACATGAATACCATGATATGGTTGAGCCACACCCCGAGAGGTGAACACTCACAAGAGAAGGCCAGCTTGGGCACGAGAAGCTATTCAAGATGCAGAGAAATATGGTGCTCCAGATGGGATTTCTAGAGAAAGCAAGAGACCTCGACCATACTCCAACTATGTAGCACTGTTATGTGATATCATTGATGCAGAGCCTTCCAGCTACGAAGTAGTTGAAAAGAAAGAGTGGAAGGATGCTATGATCGAAAAGTACCAATCGATCACGAAGAATGATGTTTGGGATGTGGTTCCGAGACCAGAAGGGAAGTCCGTAGTGTCTTCCAAATGGATCTACAAGATAAAGCATGCAACAAATGACGACATTGAAAAATACAAGGCAAGATTTGTGGCTCGTGGCTTCTCCCAGAAAGAAGGCATAGACTATGAGGAGACATTTGCTCCTGTAGCTAGATACTCTTCAATTAGAGCTATACTTGCAATAGTTGCAGTGATGAAGTGGAAGATACGCCAGATGGATGTGAAGATAGCCTTCCTGAATGGTATAGTGGAAGATGAGGTATATGTGGAGCAAACCACTGGGATTTGAGACACATGACAGACAAACATACTTGTGCGAATTGAAGAAGGCCTTGTACGGTTTGAAACAGGCACTCAGGACTTGGTATGGCAGGATAGATTGATTTCTGACAAGTTTGGGCTTTACCAAGAGTAAAGCTTATTCCAACCTTTACTTCGAGGTTGAGGATGGAAAACCAGTGATACTACTTTTGTATGTAGATGACATGTTCCTGATAGGTGATGAGAAGCTCATTGTAGAAATGAAGAAGAAGCTTGCCGCAGAGTTCGAGATGAAAGAACTAGGTATGATGCACTACTTCTTAGATCTTGAGGTGTGGCTGAATTCAGATGAGATTTTCCTTAGTCAAGAAAAATATACAGTAAAGACCTTGAAGAGATTCAGGATGATGGATTGCAAGGCCATGGCTACATCGATGGTATCGAACTTGAAGTTGTTGTGTGATACTACTTCTGAGACAGTTGAAACTTGATGCTACAATATACAGACAAATGATTGGTTCTTTGATGTACTTGACGAACACAAGGCTGAATATATGCTTTGTGATGAACACATTGAGGCAGTATATGGCAGAGCCGAGACGTGTTCACTTGATTGCGACAAAGCATGTGTTGAGGTGCCTGAAGGGTATGATTGATTATGGGCTCAGATATGCGACAAATCAAAGGATTAACCTACATGGTTGTGTTGACTCAGATTGCGCTGGTAGTGTCACAGATAGGAAGAGCACTTGAAGATGCTGCTTTAGTTTGGGGTCTGGCATGATTTCTTGGTTCAGCAGGAAGCAGACGAGTGTGGCACTCAATATAGCTGAGGCAAAGTACATTGCAGCTTGTTCAGCTAGCTGTGAGGCAGTGTGGCTTCAAAAGCTACTTGCAAGATTGTTTGATCTCAAGTTAGAGGCGACTTGTATTTTCTGTGATAACCATAGTTATGTGAAGTCCAAGAACTCAGTGTTTCATGACAAGGCAAAGCACATCGAGATTAGGTGCCACTATACCAGGGATATGGTATAGAGAGGAGCAATGAAGCTCCAATATGTGGCAACAGATGAGCATATAGCCGATGTGTTGACCAAGCCTTTGTTAAGAGTGAAGTTTGAATGCTTTAGGGACAAGCTTGGAGTTATCCAGATCGATGTTCCTCGAAAGAGGGAGTAGTGAGTGCCATAACATGTGTGAGATGCAGGTAGGAACCTAGTAATGTAATCTGTGCTCCTGGGCGGTCTCCATTTGAGGTGATTTTGTAGTGGGTAGTCACTTCGGTCACGTAATTTGTGCTCCTGGACTACACTCATGAGGATGCAGTAGGTAGTCACATTGGTGACGTAATTGAGTCTCTTGACTGCTGGTGTTATGGCCGGCATACACGCATGTGCAAAGACGCAGGTAGTCACTTGGTGTGCTTTTGGGCTGAGCTCCACATGAGGTGACGTGGTAGCGGGTAGTCACGTGGTGACGTAATTTGTGCTCCTAGGCTACACTCACGAGATGATCTAGATGTGACGTGATGGCGGGTAGTCACTTGGTAATGTAATTTGTGCTCCTAAGCCACACTCATGAGATATAGTTCGGTAGTGCAGGTATTTACCTAGTGACGTAATTTGTGCTCTTGGGATGTACCCACTTGATGGCTTGCTCATAGAGAACTTATTATGACGTATCGATTCGAGAGATGTCAGTAGTCAATGGTTTGAGTACAGAGTTGCAGCAGCGATGATGATGATGATGATTGTGGTAGAAGAATACCTTCCTTGTTAAGAGGGAGTGTTGAAGATTGTGTAACTTAGGAAGATATTCTTCTTATATTATTGATGTGTCATTGTTGTATTATTGTACTCCCTATCGGGATATTATTGTTGTAATCAATCATCTAAAGAACCTTGAAATAATCAATGTAAACCCTATTGGTTGGGTTGACCTAGAAGAATACAGAAAGAATGAATTATATTGTACCTGTTATCACACAATGTGTAGCTACCCACTAAGGTATCCCATCCGGGACGGTAGAGGCAAGGTAGCTAACCGATGACACTGCAAGGGCCTCGTCCACTACGGATGAAGGGTAGTTGTCACACTAGACAGGCTCTTGTCGCTTTAGATCAATCCGGAGAATGACCAAGGGGGAGACCCTACTAGCCCAAGAAGGCTAGTGCACCTATTCAAGACACTCCTAGGGGTAAACAAATGAGTAAAAGAGGAGAGATAATGAGTGAGGTAGTCTAGATCTAGGAAATAGATGTGGCGTGGGAGTTAAGGTGAAGTTGGGGAGGCTTAGAAATTAAGGAAAATGACCCAACTTGATAAAGAAAGTACCATACTAAGTTTAGTATATTAGATCTAGAGAGATCTAGCCACGTATAAGAGAAACCCAAAGGACCCACTTGGGAAATTATGCAAAAGTGGACAAAGCAGACCCAAAAAGGTAGATCAGGGCATGGATTGACTAGATCAGGATATTTGGAGGATAGATCTGTAAATTTAGGTGGGTTAAAGCCTACCCAACTGATAGATCTAGAGAGATCTAACCACACGAACATAAATCCTAATGGGACCCACCAAGGGTTTATGCAAAAGAGGACGTCGTGGACCCAAAATAGTAGATCGGGTCAAAGGGTGACTAGATAGGGCAACTTGAAGGATAGATCTATGAAAATCAAGTGGGTTCAAGCATACCCAACTGATAGATCTGAAAATTTGGCCACCCACCCAAAAGGGGCGCCCCCACCTAGAGAGACTAGTGTTAGATCCCGGGGCAAATGGAGTCCGATTTATGTGAAACTCGAGATCTAGGGTTTATTCGACAATCTCGAAGTGGGTTTTGATGGCCGCCATGAAAAACTCACTGGATCTGTCAGGTCTACAAAACTAGGGTTTGGAGAAAGGGGGTTTGACGGACAAATGGATAAAAATAATGAAAAGCAATACTAACTTTGCAGATTGTACCTGAAAATACTTGCGGCCGCCTTGGATGTCGATGATCCTTCCACTTGGTTACAATTTCGAGCGAGATCCGACAGGAAACAGAAGAAAAACACCCAATGAAGTAAGTGCACCCCTCTTCTCCACCCGCAAAATCAAACTACAAATGAGAATTTTTCACGAATGAAAAAGATAAGCTACGTACTTCATCTATAGAGAAAAATCCAATGCACAAAGTAACAATTGAAAAACTCCCCGAAGACGAAGCGATTTGACTGGAAGACGATGCAAGTCGCCTTACAATCTCCTCCAACCAATTCGCTACCCTGCAAAAGATCAGTACGTCTTTCTAGAAAAATATTTGTTTGCATGCAAGATCTACTGAAATGTCCAAGCAAGAGGCATAACAATCACATCCAAATACATTCACAAAGCTTCCAAGAGTTTCTGCAAATATTTTCTTGTATTCAATATTTCCAGAGCCAAAAGTCCCATTATAAATGAGTGAGCATCTCAATATATAGACCTCTCAAGTATATAAAACCTAGATCCAAAAAGATCAGGGGTCAAGATCAAAAGATAATATCATCCTAATCTACGACTAAGATTGGCTGGACACATCATACATAGATCAACTCAATAATAGAGGGAACCACATCACTAAAATTGCCCAATGAGGGGGCGCACCACATAAAAATGACCAATAAACATAAGATAACACATGGTGGGGGCTAGGAGGTTATAACATCCTTCACTAGCATGGCCCCATGGCACAACAACAAGGTGTGGTGGTCAAATATACGAAGGAGTGATAGAAATCTCTAGGACGTCTCCCTCAAAATACATCAAAACCCCCTCAAACTGAAGAAATAAAGGACGTGTGGACCCCATGTGAAGTGGAGCTGATGCCGGATGATGAAGGTGACCCAAACACTATGCCTCGGACCAATTCCATGCCATGTCTTTGCCTCATTTGCCCAAATCGATTTCTTCATTAGCCGTTTTTCATCATCAAAATGTTGCTTCGGGAACATAAAATGCCAATATCTCACAGGGGACCAAAAACTGAAGCCAAATGACTACATGGATGTGTCTAGCGCTATAGCAGTATGGTACAAATCTCACAATTATCTGCACTGTGTTTTTTTTAATTTCCCAGGGCAAATTTGCTGCAAAATGCCTAAAAGACCCATATCTCTCCTGTAACTGCCCAATAATGAAAACTATCTGCACCTATGGACTCAGAATGTCCAAATCAACTAGGAATGAGTACTCATACACAATATGTCCATCACAAAGGTACATCAGAGGCCCCATCCATGTCAAAACAATAAAAACAATAAAGCTTGTAAATGTTGATAATCATAAAAATAATACAAGCCATCATAGTAATCCACCATATGAAGCATGAATATGTCTAATGGACACCTGTAGACCATAAATAATCATCATCTATAACCATCAGTCTAAATCTCATCCCGAACCTTGCTCTTGGCTTAGTCAACACCAGGGTGACCAGGTCAAGACTGATCAAATGATGACTCAAGTGCTAAACACTGATGCTGCAAAATACAAAATGGACATGCATGCTCAATTATCTATCTAACAGTGAGACTCAAGAAAAAGTAGATTCTGTTGGCGAGTATAAGTACAATACATGTATAATAATCTAAATCAAAATAATTAGATGCTTTAAACAAGAACCTCCAATGTATACTCATTTATAAATTTAGCCATTTTGCTAGTCGAGGGTGAAGGTGAATGGAACCAGGTAGGGCCAAGGGAATGGTTTGACACTCGATACTGTAAACATCTAGGCTAAAGGAGATGGGGATCCACACAACACATAAGTTGGACTAGGTGAACAATAGGGAATGGCAGTGTCTCACAAATGGGTGGAATGATGAGAAGGTTCCACTAGACTCTATACAAGCAACTTTTTAGCAATTTATTTGCACAACAATATACACTAGTTAACCTCTAGAGTCAGGTGCCCTGGTAAGCCTTCTAGGCTTCCAGAAAATGACAAAGACATGACCTTTCGGGGCCAGTCTCACCCTATTGCCTTTTGGGGGCCAGTCTCACCCTGTTGTCTTGTGGGGGCAAATGAGCCGTACATTATACAAGGAATGAGTGCTCATCCTCTAGCCATCAACTTTATTTGAAAATATTTACTTATTAACTTGCCAACTTCCAAGAGCAGGTGCCCTGGAAAGCCCTTTTGAGCTCCAGAAAATGACTAAGGCAGCCTTGACGGGTTTGCCTCACCCTGATACCTTGTGGGGGTAAATGAGACTTACACCATATGATGGATGAGTGCTCATCTCTGTTGATTAAGTTGTCATTGATGCCAACATAGGACTTGAAGTGGCCCCTCAGGTTCTCATTGATGCCACCAAGGTCCCCTACAGTGGACAAGCTTAATGAATAGGTATGAGTTGATCATGGACAGTTACACAGGTTTGGCATGAGTTTGATCACCCTTTACCCACATACAATGCTCAGCTGGATGATAGGATTGATGGTTGATTGATTGGACATGCCCTTGCTGTGGTAGCCCGGGCTTTGGAGCCCATTCATTGATGGTATGTGCCTTGTAGCACACAGTGGTACAAATGACACATTTTGTGGTCATTTGTTGAAGAGGCCATGACACTTGGTATGTGCCACTTGATGTTCATGGAGCCCACTGCTTGCACTTGATGAAGACCTTGATGTCCGTGTAGCCCTTGTTGGGGTCAAAGAACCCTTGGAGATGGTCATTATGCATGAGAAGGTTTGGCACCCACATACATGGTGGTATGATGGTCATAATAGAGTTTGAATGTACCTTTGTACTTGATGATGGAGTCCTATGTGATGGGCTTGAAGTCCATGGAAAGCAATTTGTTTAAATATTATATGATATCTTTGAAAGAGTCCTCGAAACCCTTGCATGTGGTGCCTTGGGTCTTGAACCCACACACTTGGTAGCTTGTTGATGGTGATGTATGGTCCTCTTTGTGATTATATGGCTATTGGAATGTTGATGGAGGTGGAGCCCATGGACACTAAGTCACCGTATTCGCCGTTTTTTGAGCTTGGAAATCGAAAATCGCCGAATATTATGGGAGGACGAATTTAAAGGATTAAAATCGCCGAATTTCATGGTTTACATTTAACAGTACACAGGCATCCCGCGTGAAACTTCATAGGCATCCTGCGTGAAACTTCATAGCCGCACCTGCCGTCGTAAATTTGCCCAAGCCCGTGAGAAAGTAAAAAACGTGCCACTGTGTTGCACCCGACATCCTAGACCAGCCCGCGCAACTTCATAGCCCTCCCGATCCAGTGAGAGAGTATAAGACGTGCCAGTTTGTGTTGCACCAGAACTTGCAGTCGACTGTCGTGCTCTAGTGTAGGCAATTGAAACTTGAAAGTTGAACTGGAAACCTCGAAACAGTTCTTTAATGGCCAGTTTTTTAATTTGTCGAAAATTTTGTGTTAATTGTTCTATCCGGCTGACCTAGGGTTTGAATATAGATTCAATTATTTTATTATATGTGTGTTCATTTATTTTATTGTTTGTAGTTTCGTATATTTTATAATAATATTAAGAATTTTATGGTTAATGTCATTGTTATTAATATTAACATATTTCATTAATATTAATTATTTATTATTTATGTTAAGTTTATCACTAATATTTTGGTTTTTATTATTATTATTAGGATTAAATTAAAACAAAATTAATATTAACACAAGGATTATTAAAATTAATACTAATGTTATTATAACTAATACTAAGATTATTAGAAAACACTATATGGTAAGTACTAATACTAAAAAAATTCATGTATATATATATATTTTTTTAATTTTATAGTCTCGAATTTAATGCCGAAATTTTTACGAATTTCAAGGCTGTCGAACTCGAACACGAATTCGAACGAGGTGACTTAGCATGGACATGCCTTGATATGTTGAAGAAGACTTTGAAACTCTTAGAGTTGGTGGTATGGTCTTTGGCACCCTCATGTGTGGGTTCTTTGAAGTCCTGAGCAAATTGAAGATTTTAAGGGTATTGGACCATGTGCTTGCTAAAAGGCCCATCATAGGGAGATAGTCCTTGTCAAGCCCTTTCCGGTAATATGTGGAGCGTCTCCTAACTCCTTATGGTTGAAGAGATATGAATTTTTGAAGTTGGTGTACCCCACCTTTTTGGGACAGCCGACCAAACAAAAGAGGTTTGTTTTTAAATTAAAATTAAATTTTTTTAATTAAACCCCAAGTAGGTCGGCTCCATAAAAATTGCTAAGAAAAAGTATATAAATAACAGCCAACGCCCTCATTTTATCATTATAAAAAAAATCAATTTAGCTCTGAATTTCAGACTGTTTGTCTGAGGCAATTTCGGTGGAGGAGATAGCAGCTGATTTTTAGCTCTGATGTTTTTTAAGATGTGATATCTCTCTCTAAAAATTAGGTGTCAACTGAGGTTAATTCGTGGGCATCTACAACAGTTGCAGTAGAAGATAAAGTCTTCAAATGAAGTTTTTTTTTATCTCTGATTTTCCTGTCTAAAAGGGAGAAGGATGAAGTGAAATTCTTCTCAAAATTCATTGTGTCTGAGGCAAGGTTCGTTGGCTATAGGAAGATACAGTAGCAACATTAAAGGCGAATTTGTGAAGGTCCTTTTTAATCACAGTTCCAAGCAGCAGCCTGCCTACACCTTCACACAGTCCGAGTTTTGAGGAGCAGCCTGTCTGGAGGAGATGTTTATCAGCAGTTGAAGGAGTTTCAGCCTGTCAACATTTGAGGAAGTCAGTCTTATCACAGGTGTGCATCAATCCAAGTCCACCACAGATCCGAGATGATGGTATGTATATATACTTAGCACTAATATCTTAATGACAACAGTTTTAATGATGTATGATGACAATGTTACATATACATATGTCAACTGTGAGGTACAGTTAGTTGTGACAGTTATATAATGTCAAAGCATGTAATGATGACACAACATGACAGTAATGTGTGTAAGTAGTGTACAGTAGCGATGCACAAGAATAACAGGGATGCAATAATGATAGTGATATGCTTTGACAATGTTTGTTGAGGTTGCATGATGATTATCATGAAGACAGTGAAGTGATAGTGATGACAACTGTGATGCATAGTGAAATGATGTGATAGTGGCATCCTTGACTGACATGAAAGAGACAGAGCTATGGGATTAAGAAGCAGCCAAAGGTTTGATCTTGGAGACAGTTGTTGGCACTTTTCATAAGCTCTGATCCTGGACAAAAGCAGCCAAAGACACTTGCATGATAGAAGAGTTTAGTGACAGCCTTGACATGAAGTTGATAAAGACTCTAATAGCCTTTGGATTGATGTGACATGCCAGAACATTGATTGAAGGTTACATATGACATCAGTGAGTTCACCTTACAGTGATGTCCTTTGATGAGAGAAGCAATTGCATTAGGATAACTTAGATGTGATGACTTGGAGATTCTTGGACAATAGGTGAGCAGATTGATGACAGGAGTAATCAATATCAGATTGACTTGATGATTTTGACCGTGGATTGAGTTGATTGATAGCAGACCATGACTTGGCAAGCAGTGACATGATTGATTTGACTATGACAGCAGATTGATGGTGAAAGCAGAGACAAGTTGTTTTCCTTGGCAAGGTGAGGTTGCACCTAAGGGTTGGAGTCCTCAACCATTCTCACTTGGAACTGAGAAGACCAGGCTGGGTCTTGGATTGAGAGTTGGTGCTCTTTGTATCAGTTGGTGCTGATTGTAATCGTAAAGATTGTAGTATTCCATCCACAATACATAAACAAGTTTACCATACAAATCTTGTGTTGTGTTGCTTGTTATGATTCAATGATCTAGTTGATGATATGATTATTGTTTATAGTTCATTAATTGATGGATGCTTATTTAATGATGATATAATAGAAGTTGAAAAAGGGTTTTAATTTCCATCACACTGATTCACCCCCCTCTTAGTGTGACCATTGTGTCCAACAATCTTTTGGTCACTGGCTAGTTTTGCTTTTATTTGCAAGTGTCAGAAGACACTTTTGCTTTGCTGGTAGGGTATCCATTTAGAATAACTTTAAGCTCTGATACCTTAGTGTCTAAAGACACTTTTTGGTAAGACTACTTGTGTTCAAGACCTAGAGGAAGACCATCCCCGTGACAAGCATCACATAAACCAACACAGAGACATAATTTAAACATGGAGACCTATTCCAGCATAGAGGTGAAGGTGGGGGAAATCCTAGATGTCGCTAGTCAAGTTACAAGTCAAGGACCAAGGTTAATCAACAAGGGAAGGCAACCGATGAATGGAGACAGTGGGGATGGTGCCAAGACTAGCAAGCTGTGTCCCTAAAGGGAAATGACCAAATCCATACTAGGAAGAGGGCAGGGCGAATGAGTATACAAAAGAATCTCTTGGACATAACATCTAGATCATTTATACTTTAGATTCCAAGTAAAACTAAGATAAAGTATCACCAACATATAATCAATATCAACCAAGTCTCACTGCTAAATTAGACAACAAAGCAACACCAAAATCAATAGCCCAACTACTATTTATGTGACAACAGTACCCTAAGTGAAGTTGGTCCCATAGGGGGAAAGTCACTTGGAAGACATGTATAAATAGAGAGGGCACACTTCTCATTTGGACACATCACTCACTCAAGCAAGTTTGCTAGTGAGAGAAGAAGAAGAACAAGTTTGCTTGGGAGAAGAGTAGTTGTATTGTGAAGACATCTTATTCTTGGGTTTTCTATCTTATCTTATTCTTGGGATCTTTGTGTGGAAGAGCCTTTAGCTCTTGGATTGTACTAGATGGCATTGCACTTACTGACGAATCTATACTGAAGAAGTTTGTTGGGTTTTCTTCCCTATTAGGGTTTCCCAGAGGAGAAATCTTTGTGTGCTTTTGTTTTGCTATACTTGTCTTTCTTTCAGTGATCCTATTGCATATGGTTATTGTGTTATAGTACTATTTGTTTGAAGATCTAATATAACCATTGTTAAAGTATAAAATTCTAACTGTAACAAGTTGGGACACTTTGCTTATCAATGTACTCGAGGGAAAGGAAAGAAGTGGAAGCATGCTGATTCACATGCAATAGATATTGATGAAGATGCACCGCAAAAGAAGCCAAAGGATGATTCTTCAGATGGGGAATATGCTCTTATCTCAACCCTTATTGGGACTATTACTCAAGCAAGTGATATTTGGATAGTGGATCATGGGGCTTCTAAGCACATGACGGGATACAGAACTTCTCTCAGAATTAAAGGAGAAGGAATCATTTCTTCAGGTGGAGCTTGGATATAGTACCAAACACACAGTCAAAGGAATTGGGGAAGCCTCATATCAGTTGGATTCAACTAAGTCTATCCATTTAAAAGATATATTGTTTGTAACATAATTAAGAAAAATCTTGTTTCTATTTATGCTTAGGAAGTTCGGGGCTTTAGAGTAGCTTTTGTAGATGGCCAAGTTTTGATATGGCCTAAGAATTCAAGCATAGATAAAGCTACTGTGATTGGTGTTCGAGAAGGTGGACTGTACAAATTGAAGGGACACCCTACAAAGGCCCTTGTACATTATAGTACCAACTCATTCGAGCTATGTCAGAAAATATTTTCCCACCTTCTCTACAAAGCCTTGCGAATTTTGAGCAAGGTAGTTATAGGTCTTCCAGATATGAAGGTGGAGCATAATGGACTGTGCAAAGGATGCACACTTGGCAAAAATATAAAGGGGTCTTTTCCAAACAGTGACAACAGATCCAAGGGAGTCTTGAACATCATACATTCAGATGTATGTGGACCGATGTCAACACCATATCTAAGTGGGTTCCAGTATTATGTCACATTTATAGATGATCTCTCAGAAAACATGGATATATTTCTTAAAGTCAAAGGATGAAGTTTTTAACAAATTTCAAGAATTCAAGGCTTTAATAGAAAACCTATCCGAAAGAAAGATTAAAGTTTTAAGGTCAGACAATGGAGGAGAATATACCTCTAATGATTTCAAAGATTTCTGCATAGAAGTCGAGATCAAGAAAGAATTGACAACTCCCTATAATCCTCAATAGAATGGAGTTGTTGAAAGAAAGAACTTATCTATTTTGGAAGCAGTCAAAGCTATAATCCATGATCAGAACTTACACATGCATCTATGGGAAGAAACATCCAGAACAATAGTATATGTCCAAAACATAAGTCTTCATAAGATCTTGGAGAACAAGACACCAGACGAAGTCTTCTTCGAAAAGAACCCAGAAGTTAGCCACCTAAGGATATTTGGCTATTCAGTATACATACATGTTACCAAAGAAAATAGATCTAAGCTAGAATCTTCTAGAAGGAAGGGTATATTTGTTGGATACAGTGAAAGTCTATAGAATATACTTCTTCGAACAAAGAAAGATTGAGATTAGCAGAGATGTTACCTATGATGAGGAAGCGACATTCAAGAAGTCTAAGGAGTCTAGCATGGATGAAAACATAGAAGAGCATGAAGCTCCCAAGGATACAGTTATGACTGAATCTACACTAGTGGAACCTATTCTAGAGGATCAGACCGAGACAATAGGGTCATAAATTCTTGTAGATTCACCCAGAGATATTATAGTTACCAAGAAGAGACCAACTTGGCTCCAGAACACCTTGCAGGAAGCAAAGATATATGCAGCGCCCAATGGTTTTTTCAGAGAAAGTAAGAGACCTCATAAATTCTCTAGTTACATGGCGCTGATGAGTCACATCATTGAGTTTGAACCTTTCAGTTATGAAGAAGCCACAGAACAACAAGTATGGAAGGAAGCCATTATCGAAGAATATTGGTCCATCATGAAGAATGATGCATGGGAGGTTGTTCCTATCCCAGAAAGGAAGTCAGTAGTGACTTCCAAGTGGATTTACAAGATAAAGCATGCTACAGACGGAAGCGTGGAAAAGTACAAGCTAGATTTGTTGCTAGAGGTTTCTCTCAGCAAGAGGGAGTGGATTATGACAGAACATTTGCTCCAGTGGCCAGGTACACTACTATCAAATCTGTTATTTCTATTGCTTCAGTTATGGGCTGGAAATTACACCAGATGGATTTCAAGACCGCCTTCTTGAATGGTGTAATTGAAGAAAAGTGTACATAGAGCAACCTCAAGGTTTCGTGATCCATGGAAAAGAATCCCATGTATGCAAGACTAAAGAAAGCTTTGTATGGTCTTAAACAGGCACCCTGGGCATGGTATGCCAGGATAGATGGTTACTTGATGAGCTTGGGCTTCATCAAGAGTGTAGCAGATCCCAACCTTTACTACAAAGTTGATGATAATGGTATGGTGATATTGGTATTATATGTGGATTACTTGTTTCTTATAGGGGAAGAAAAGCTCATCAAGGAATGTAAGAAGGAATCCATTTCAGAGTTTGAGATGAAGGATTTGAATTTGATGCATTACTTTTTCGGATTAGAAGTGTGGCAAAGGCCAGATGAAATTTTTTCTTAGTCAAGGAACATATATAGTTGATGTCCTAACCAGATTTGGGATGATGGACTAAGTCCATGACCACACCTATGGAGACGAATCTAAAGCTCTTGAGTGACTCCTTTTCATATTTGGTAGATCCCTCGATGTACAAACAGTTGATTGGATTCTTGATGTACCTGGTCAACACCAGGTTCACTGGGTTGGATATATGCTTTGCATTGAACACCTAGAGTCAATACATGATTGAGCCTAGACATGTACATTGGATAGCAACAGAGCATGTGTTAAGGTACCTGTGCGATACAGTTGAATATGGTGTCAGATATGTCTCGAGTGGAGAAGTAAAGTTGCATGGTCTTATAGACTTTGATTGGGAAGAGAGTGTAGTGGACAGAAAAAGCACATTAGGATGTTGCGTCAGTTTGGGATTAGGTATGATCTCATGCTTCAACAGAAAATAGTAGTCAGAAGCAATTAGTATAGTAGAGGCAGAGTACATAGCAGCTAGTGTTTCCAGTTGCAAAGTTGTATAGCTTCAGAAGTTGCTTGCAGAAGTATTTAATCAAAATTTGGAAGCCACTGTGATTTACTGTGATAACCATAGTTGTGTGAAACTCTTAGAGAACCCAGTATTTCACAATAAGTCAAGGCATATAGAGATCAAATACCATTACATTCGAGACATAGTGAAGAAAGGAGTGTTGCAACTCCAGTACATATCCATAGATGAACAAACAATAAACATTCTCACCAAGCCTTTGTCAAGGATAAAGTTTTAGTACTTCAAAGAAAAGCTTGGCGTGGTACAAAATGATAGACTCTCGTAAAGAGAGGGAGACCCTCGTAGAGAGGGGGAGATCCTCGAAAGAGGATGGACTCTCGTAAAGAGAGGGAGACCCCCGTAGAGAGGGGGAGATCTTCGATAGAGGATAGACTCTCGTAAAGAGAGGGAGACCCTCATAAAGGGGGAGATCCTTGAAAGAGGATAGACTCTCGTAAAGAGAGACCTTCATAGAGAGGGAGAGATCCTCGAAAGAGGATAGACTCCCATAAAGAGAGGGAGAGCTTCGTGAAGAAGGGGTAGCTCCTCGTAAGAGGATAGACTCTCATGAAGAAAGGAAGACCTTCATGAAGAAGGGGGAGATCCTCGTAAGAGGACATATTGACCACCTAACCAACTAGGTGGCCAACCATGTACCATGTGCATGGTAGACGAGAAAGAAGTACCTAATAAAGTTTGTTCAAGCGAGGAAACTCTTCTTCATATCTTTTCTCCATGAAATTTCTGCACCCCTGCAGGGGATATTGTAATGACATGTCAGCATGAGGGTCTAGTTTTTGTATAACTTAGTAGTTTTCTAGGATTTCTCATTAGGGAAGTCCTTTCATCGAGTGTTTTTTCCCTTGGATAATTAAAATTCCTTTTTAGTGATTTTAATTATCTGTGTTTTTCACTCAAAAATACCTCCCAAGTGGTGAAAGACGTTCTAATGATCGAGTCCATGGGGTGACTAAGACCTAGGATTGTTCTATGTAACCATGCTAGACACTATCGAGAGTCTTGCGGAATTTCATTAGGTTTTACCTAGGATTTTTTAATTTTTGGTAATTAAAAATTGTCCCTCAGCATAAAAATGTTGTAATAAAAAGAGGGTTAAGTGGCATCTAATGCCCATGAATAGGGGTATGGGTACTCAAAATCAATGGCATGAGCCCCCCTACACCCTTGGGCAAAGTTTGAAGTCATTCGACAAGTGCTATGGTTTTGGTCACATTTTCCAAAGTCAGTCAAGGAAATCAGGAAAATTGACAATTAATTAACAAGCCAAATTTTGGAAAAGTGCATAAAGTCACTTAGAAGGGGAAAAATAAGTTTCTAAGTGTTATGTTATGTTCCTAAGGTGACTTTAGAAGAAAAAAGGTCCCCCCATGCAAGTATTTCACAAGAATGAAGATGTTGCCAAAGGGGGGGCGCCCTCTCTACCATGGAAATTGAGATAATTAAAAGTAAGCCAAAGTAAGGGGTCCCACTTTGGTGGTCCCCCCCTTTGGGCCTAGAATGGAGATTAAAAATATTAGAAGGGGGTTTCTCCCTCATTTCTATTTGATTTCTCACCCTAGGAGGTGCCCCCAAGAGAAGCGGTTCACCTTTTTGAGCTCCCACTCTCTCATTTTGACAAGTGGCTTGCATGCACTTAGGCTCTCTCCTCACTCATTTCCTATTTAAGGAGGTTTCCCCTCCTCATTTGGGTTAGAATCCCTCATTCTCTCACTCTCTTGGTCTCTCTTGCTTCCATTTGCTCTCATTCTTTGAGATTACTGTAATTTCCAATCATTGGGCATATTTAATAAAAAACTTTGGAGGAGATCTTGTGTTGTTTTGTGGTGACTTGCTCCCATTTTCTCACGTTTTTTCAAGTACAAGTGAGGCGAAAGAGGCAAATGGTTTGCCTTGGTAAGATCTTCTTAGTTTGTGTAGATCTTATGATTTTTTCTCTCTTGTATTCAAGAACTTCAAGCATATCTTGGTTGAATAGTTTGATTTCTTTAATCATTGTGAGAATCTCACCTCTCTTTGTGTTTGTTTAGCTTATTTTTCAAGTTCTAGGTTATCTGGATTGAAGAGTGGGATTATTAGGTTAGATGCCCCACTTCAACCATTTGAAGAGCAAAGAACACACGAACTTCTTACTTCAAAAATTTTCTGCATTTTTCTTTATCTTTATTTGCATCTTCAAGTCTAGTTTAAATCTTCATTTTACAAGTTATTTGAAGCCATTGATTCTATAATTTTTATTACATATCTTGAGCATTTTTTTACACTTGCAAATTTTTACCCTACAAGGTGTCCCAAAGTGATTTTGGCCATCTTTTACCACTTTTTGCTTGCTGTTTTTTGCAGGTTTAGGGTTTTACAAGGGGAAACTCTGTCAAAAATTTGCCAGAAAATAGTGCAAAGAAACCTCAAGGGTCATCGCTTCAAAACCCATTGCCTCAAAGTGGTCAAATCCTCATTCTCTTTCTCATTTTTCCTTATCTAAAGGTGCTGGAATTTTTGTCATTGTAACAAGTTCAAGAGAGTCTCTTGGACTTGATTCTTTGTTTGATTTTCAATGTTATATTTGAGGTATATGTTTTGGCCATCCCTTGCATGCAAAGGAGGTAGGGCTTGCCCACCCTTGCATTGCAAAGTGAAGAGGGGCTACGGCTTGTTATTTTCCATTATTTACTTTTAATTGTTTGCCCCATCTCTTCTTTAGGAAGAGAGTCGTGTGGCTAGGTTAACATTTGTTATTCTTTGAAATTTGTCATCCATTGCATGCAAAGGAAGTTGGTCTTTCCCACCCTTGCTTAACAATTGAAGAAGGGCTAGAGTAATTAGTTTTCATATCTGCAAGATTATTTTTTGCCCTTTCCTTTCCATTCGGAAAGTGGATTGTGTGGCTAGGATTAGTTTGTTATTTAGCTTTATTTTATTTTTTTCCCACACCTTGTAAGTGATTTGGCTATGCCATCCTTGCAATATCGTGCTGGCTAGTGTAGTTAAATCTTTTTAAAGTTTTTTTTTTAAATTCTTTTTTTTTAAAAGTAAATAAACATTGCCCCAATCTTTGCCCCATATTCACTCTCCTTGCGGGTTGGTTCGACCTTGGTGATAAGAAAGGGAGAAGATTTGAGTTGGCTAGATTAATAGGCACCCAACTTTTATCTTGATAAGAAATTGAGAAAATAAAGGTTTACCTATGGAGCTAGAGGGGTAGAGGCTGTTGGGAGCCTCATGGCACTTTGTGTCCTTCAGTTGAGTGCCCAACAATCTTTGGGATTGATTTCTGGAGCTAGAAGGGAACCTTGTGTTCTCTTGTTGAGCACCCAACAGTCTCTGTCAAATCGTAAGAGATAAGTGTTAGGGGTAGACACATTAGATAGGTTGTACTTTTATTGTTTCACACATTAATTCCCCTAAGTTCAAGTGAGACCGAAAATGAACTAAAACTTACAGGACCACTTGCAAAATGCTACAATCTCTTGTTTCATTCTCAATTTTGCTTTCAAATCATTTTCAGTTCAAGTTATTTACATTTTCAAATTAGGTTACATTTTATTTAATGCAAGTTGAGTTATGTTAATGAACAATTTATTTAATGGGAAACATTTCAATACAATTTCTTGTCTATCTTGTATTTTTACATTATTATGTATTGTATTTTCCAAAGCCCAATAGAATAGTCACTGAACATGAATAGTTGTTTCTGTCTTTCTTGTCATATTTAATGCGCACCTTGCTTTCGAATGTCATTGAAAACTATTGCATCATGGTTGCTTGTCATTAAACTTAATTTAAACCTTAATAAATTCTAACTCCCGATTAAAATCTAAAATCTTTAAGAAACTAAGTAAGTAGGGACTACCCCCCTTGACCTTTAGGGAGTTGGGTCTAAATGGAGGAGTTAGGAATCGAGGTGACATTGGGTTCTAAACTCATAGTAGCCCTTAAGAACACACCTAGCGGTTGGGAGACTTTTTTGTGGTTAAGTGTGTTTTATGAGCCATAGCAAAGCAGTAGATAAGGAGGGTTTCCAAGCTAAGTTCGCACGGTTTTCGTGCTTTTGTTAGTTACTTGATTGACCTCTTCAACCATGTAGTCTATACAGGATTTCCATTGGCATGGTCACATCACACCATCCATCCGATACACAAATCACGTCCCAGTTTAGATCCCAACAACTATGGTGTGACACACGTTCTAAAAGCTCTATGTTATGATTCTTCATATGAGGCTTTTTAGTGAGCTTGAGCAACGACAACTTAGAGCTAAGGGGCATGCATGATTTCGATCTGCTCATTAGACCATTGATCACACCTTTACCCTCCAAGCCATCATTGAGGAGGCACGACATTGCTCTTTGAAAGTCTACTGTTGCTTTGTAGATGTTCAGAAAGATTTTTACTTTGTCCCGCGTGAAGCCTTATTCCAGAGGCTCAGAGACACTGGCATCTCCATGACCCTACTGACAACCATCATGTGCCTATTGTTGATTTTTTTGAGCAACATCGAGAGCCATTCTCTTAGGAGAATGAGGACCCTTGGTTTGGGACCACGGTGTAGACTCAACCCAGTGTCGAGTGACCATTCTGTTGAATGGTAGATATCTGGTCCTTGACCGTGATATAGACCCAAAATTGCCCTGGGTAGACTCAACCCAGTGTTGAGTGACCATTCTATTGAATGGTAGACTCAACTTAGTTCTGAGTAGCCATTCTCTTGGAGAATGGAGACACCTGGCCAGTTACCAGGAAGGCACTATAAGCCCTAGACTTGGTCTAGGCATGTGTGACACTTTGACCCTTGATTAATGGGCTTTGTGTACTTCTCCAAGGCTTAGCTACCCTTGGTTAAGTTACCCTAGTACCTGATCTTGGTGTCACACAGAGTGTGAGATAAAAGCATTAGTAACTCTCTTGGTTTATGATGATGTACTTTGAATGGAATCAAAAGACCACAGGTGATGACCATAGGGGCACTTGGAAAAAGGCTAAAAGCAAAAGTCAAAAATACATAAGGACTTTTGGACCACAGGTGAAAGTAAAAAATACATAAGGACTTTTGGTAAAAGTAAAAAATACATAAAGGACCTTTTAGACTACAGAAAGGTAAAAAGGTACAAGTGAAAATTAGAAAAGAATAAAATAATATTATTTTGTTCTTTCTAATTTTGGTCCACTTACATGTGATTCAAGGTTATAAAAGAAGATCAAGCCATTTCATTATTACACACTCTTGCTCTCACAGGTACTGCTGCAAATCAAAGGATCTCATAGGTGAAAAAGAAAGTATATGATTGTGCCCTAGCATGGATGAGTCTAGCTAGGGCATCATCATCCATTTGAAGATCAACCCTAATCTAGGGTTTCACTCTTGATCAACAACAACTTCTCTCTCTCTTCTTTCATGAGTTAGGGTTTCACCAAAACCCACATGTCACCTTTAGATTTGTCCACAAGCAGGGTTCTTCACGGGCAGGGTTCTTTTATCCTCCATCGCGCAGGCCACCTTCATCACGGGCAGCCTGCATTCTTCACAGGCTGCCTTACTTCACCTTCGACAGCCTTGTTCACACTCAGTCAGCCTTGAAGGGCTGGGACAGGCTGTCCTCAGCCCTCGGCAACATCCGACTGCCTTTTGGGCAACTTCCTGAGGGCCTAGGCATAATCCTTTAGGGCCTGTCAGCCCTCGGACTAGACAGCCGAGGCCCAAAATAAATCCGGGCTGACATATTAGAGTCTGGGCAACCACGGATGCACTTCGGGCAAGTCTGGGAAGACTGCCGAGTTCTTGGCAAGCAGGAAAGTGAACTCGAGCAGCACAAAATTGAGACCGAGCAACATAAAATAAAATCCGGGCAGGTTGGGTTTTAACTCGGACAGTCACGGGCAGCTGAACTTGTTTTCTGGGCGGTCTGGGCAAACCTTGTCAGTTTGGGCAGGCCTCTTTGGGCAGGCTTAATCAGATCTGGGCTACTAGGGTTTAAAACCCTTGTTTTGATTTTTGCTGTGAAAAATTTATCGGTCTTCTGTAATTTGTGGTATAACCCTGATTAGGGTTTGAGCCTTGAGGAACTTTTTGAAGAATTTCTTAAGTCATCTCATTTACAAGATGAGCTACTTATGCTTTTTGGGGTTTTTGTCCTTTAAAGGTTTCCCCAGTAAAAAATCTTGTGTTCATGTGTATATGTGGTTGATGTTGTTTTTACTGCACTTGTCATTTGTTATCAGTTAGTCTGCAAAATTTTTAAGTATTCATGCTAATGCTAAAATTCAACACCTATATGAGTCTGTCCTTGGTCATCTCTGCACAATTCACGTGACGTCAGATTTCATTGGGAGTAATGTTATCGCATACTTTGTAGATGGGGATCTACCTCTCATTTTTCCAGAGGAGACTTCAGTATTGAGCCTAGTCCTTACATTGGATGCAGTTTATTATCAGATAATATCAGTGGATGGATGGTTTGTTTCATTATTGTGTAGCTGGATCATGCTAGGGCATAGCAGCAAAGGATCCACCGTAATCATTATGGAGCCCTCTTCATGACCTCCTTGTCATACATTTCAAACCTTGGTACAACGGATCTGCAAGATCGGTATTTACAGCGACGATCTTATCTTTACTTGCCATCTAGAGTCAACAGAGTTAGCATAGGTAGATGCTTTTGTAGGTGCAACTCATAAAGGTATAATGTAGAGGTATATTATGGATTTCATGATTTCTATTGATATATTGACCATATTAGACCTTATTATGCATTGGTGATCATGTGGATATTTTTGGTTGTTATTAGTAGGACTTGTGCTTGGAGTAATATAGGTGCATTAGTGGTAGTTTTATTTACATGCTCTTGTTTGAATTAATTGCCTATGTAATATATAGAATAGCTCCCTCTCTCTTGGTTCCATGCTTAGACCTTTTTGTCCATCCTTCTCATCCATTTGTTTTAAAATCAGTGTTCCACGGGGATGCGCCTCCCAGGGTCGGGGGCTCGCCCCCTACGCTTCCCATGCCCCGGGGGCTTGGGGGCTCCATGGGAAACGTTTCCCAGCGCCCCCCTTTCTGCGAAACTTGGGGAAATGCAGGTCTAGGAGTTTCCTGGATTGGGGGGCTCCGACAGACCTTGACTACCCTTGATTTTTTAAATTTTTTTACTTAAAAAAGAAATGGTTCATCTTAAATTTTAGGCTTTTACACTAAATGATCATTTTAAAACGAAATAGAAACAAATAAAAAGAAACAAAC
>LPNX010605693.1:375734-457928 GCA_001517045.1 Pseudotsuga menziesii
TTAGGGATCCCGATGCCTCCCCGCCTCCCCGTCCCCCAAAATACCCCAAAATTTTGGGGTGTCTCTACACGTCCCCAATGTGCATTTCCCCGCTCCCACGCCCCCGTGTCCCAGAAACTTGGTGGAACACTGTTTAAAATCCTTTGACTTGGACTTGATTGATTAGCTTGAGGACCTCCTTCTATGTGACCTCTTTGTTACGATGACCCCCATTTTCTCCTTGGTGTCTCGGCTCTGATGTGTGTGACAAAACTATGTGAAGCCTGTATGTTCCTGTCGGATAACCATTGATGTCGGATAACCATTGATGTCGAGTTTTGAGCCTAGTTAGTCTAGTCACCAGAAGAGTGTCCCCTAGACTTGAAACAAGTACTCCCCATACTTAAAATCAAATAGTGGTTGAAAGGGTAGGTAGTCCTCCTTTGTATGAGGTTAAGCCTACTTGCCCCTAAAAAGGCATTACTGTGGCAACTCTGTTGCACCTACGAACGGTGGCTGGCAGTGGAGCTAAGGTCATGTCATAACTGGGGCCTAGAAGGCTATCCAGGGTTGGTACCTTTTAGTCATTATCTAACTAAAGGATAGCAAAATGAAATCTGCTTTAGAGAAATATCCAAAGAAAGAATAATGAAAAATGAAAATCAAGTGAAAGTCAAATGTGAAATGCAATGCAAAACTATAAAGTGAATAAAAGGGGGGGTTTGCTAGATTCAAAGGGGTTCCTTCCAAGCACTTCATTGATTTGTGAGACACCATGCTTCCCTAGTGTTCGCCACTCCAAAAAATGTCATAGAGGCCCTTGTTATCCCCATTTCTTCAAAAGCAAAACAAGTCTATCCTGATTGTCAATCCACATTTTGACCAGGCCTATGACTGTCTCTTACTCCACTTCACCCAAGGAGAGAGGATTCATCTATACATTGCATTGTGTAAATAGTTTGAGTAGGAATATGCATGAAAAACTGTTACTCTTTCCTATCCACTAGGTAATTGTCTTACTTTTGTTGTTTCTGAGTTGATCTCCATGTATAACATAACTTAGCATTTAGTAGCTTTGGAAACAATTTTTCAATCAAATAATAATTTTATCTCTTTTAATTTTTGTGTGATTGCGTGCTTGGGTTATTGTGTAAAATTTTCACTTGGGTATTTTTCATATCACGTCTTGGGCAAAGATACAACCATATCGACTCCATAGTGTTGCTACCTAATACACAGCTTGGGTAACATGGAAAAAACTTTCAAGCCACTGGGTGTGTCCTTGGGGGCAAGCCTCGAGTCGAACTACTGTCACTCAACACTTGACTCCTCCGTCTAGGCCAACTCTTGGTGGAGCCTGTTATCACAACTTGTAGTTGCCCCGCAAAAGGTATCTTATTCAGGACGGTAGAGGAGACAGGCAACTAAAGAGGTCATCTATGAGTAACTTAACCCCTAGATATAGATCGGTTGTCATGCCGGTTAGGAAACCCTTCACTTTATGCAACTTGGAAGTCAAATGACAAAGGGGGAAACTTGAAGCTAACCTAGAAGGAAAGACCTAAAGCTAAAACACCAGATCAAATTAGGGCAAATAGAGTATGTAAGGTGTGTAGCTAAAGAAACCCTAGATCCAAGGAAGATAGTCACCAGTAAGGATGTTTTGGACTATGATGATTATATATTGTAAATGTAGCCCAAAAGGTTATTTTAAGCGACATTACAGCTTATTATGAAGATCTTGGATAAAGGTGCTGGCATAAGTGATCAAAATCAATACCCTAGGGGATTGATGGTGAAAAGTGAAAGTATACCCAGAATAAGAAATTGAGAGACAATTGAGGTGAGCTAGCACTTTAGAATTATGGCTTGATGATAGATCTGACAATGTCTAAGAGTACAAGCCAATCTGGGAAGTAAAACTTGAGAAAAATGGAAATGAAGACAAGGACAACGAATTGCTTAAAGATTGGTTCTTTAATTTGAGTGGGCAAATGGAGTCAAAAGATGACACTCTAGGAGACCTAGGGGTTTCAAGGTATAGCCGCAAATACCTGGATGCCAAAATTTCCAAAATCTAAGTAAAATAAGCCCGATGAATTTTCCTACTTACTAAACTCAGGTTTTAATGAAGTAAAATATGCAACCCCAATTGGATAGAACAATAATGAGAGAAACTTACCCTAGAAAACTTGATGCTTTAAGGAAGTTTGCTGAAGTGATGAGGACTATCCTTGCACAGATAAAGTGAAAGGATGATGAAAATCTCACTCTAAACAAGTCGCCCAAGAATCGACAAGTGCACCCTCTCTCCTGCCAAGCCAAGTAGAGTACAATGAGATTGGCAAGAAAAATAGCAAATGAAAATGAAAAGATGAAAGATAAGAGAAATAATTGATCGCAAGACAAAATCACTCCCTGTTGAAATCATGATTTGAGAGAAACATAGCGGGTCTCCCCAACCAATGTGCTCTTGTCAAACTGCCTCCTTCACCTGCAAGTAAAAATTTGGATCCAAATGTACGCGATATATTCACCAAGATCTTTCTATGCAAACAAGAGATAACATCAATCAATCACCAAGAACAATCTTCAATCATTCACACAAGTAAAGAGATCCCAAAATATTTTCTCTATTATTGATCAAGAGCCAATCGTGCCAAATTTCTCGATGGGATACGATGAGGGGGGTCTCTTCTTTATATAGTTTTTGAGAGCCAAAAACCCTATCTTACTTCATCATTCGACGGTTGAGATTAAAACATCATCAACGGTGGGGATTGCATTTTTAACTTTTACATGGATTGAGCACATGGATCAACATAAAGGGGGGCACTTTTGCTCAAAGGACGCCTTAATGAGGCGTAATACATCAAAGTGCTAGGATATAACAATGTAATACATGAGAGGGGGCGCCTTAGGGACATAAATCACCCTAGGCCCCTCATAGTACAACAACATAAGATATAACATGGTAATACATCAATAACCAAGGTGAGTGAGGCTCCATGGGGGATGTTCTCCCTAGAGAATCCAATAAAACGATGTGGATCCCCATGAAGAGTAAAACTTGAGAAAAATGATTCATAGAGCCAACACATATCATCACTAATCCATCCCATGCCACTTCCTTGACCATCCTAGCCAATTCGATTTCCTTAAGCCATTTCATAGTTCTTTTTCTGTGAATTTTATGTTGGTACATCATCCTAGAACTAAGAAAATGCCAATAACTCTTTTCCAGCTGCATCCTGCGACGTATTAACTGCAAAAATGGATTTTGAGACAGAGGAGAATGGTAATGGCGACTACTCATACCCTTTAGTCCTTCTTACCACCCTAGGAGCGCCATCCTCATCAACATCTCATCATAAAAAATGTGACCAGAATAATAAAAAGTGATAATAATCATTGAAACTCAAAACTGCGGCCATATGTTGAAAACTAAGACTGCAATATGTGTGTTGGGCATGTCTGGAACATATATAACCAATTTTGATTTTTATAGTCACTTCCTTGGGAAACGTGTTTGACTCAGTCAATTGGGTTGACCTGGTCAAAATACTCCATTTGAAGGTGAGATAATAATCTAGATGAATTTGCATGCATTCAAGGTAAGAGATGCTCCAAGATGTATATTAATACCCAACTAAAACATACCAATTATAATCATGGTGACAAAAAATAATGATAATAATAAGCAAGCAAAATATATTTGTGTCCATGAATAGTCTTCAAATCTTTCTATTAAGCCCCTTGTATATGCCATACTTACAAAGTTTAATTCATTTGCTAAAACTGGGTGAAGGTGGATAAACAAGGCTTAAGGTAAAAGGGTGATGCTTCTTGTTGACCTTGACCATGTGATTTCTCCGAGTGACAATGAATACACACAACCATAGTGACATATGCATGATAGATGACAATAGGGAATGGTGGTGTCTCACAAATGGGTAGAGTACTTGGGCTTGTTTCCATTAGACTCTAACAAGTATCCATTTAACATTTCACAAAGATTTAACTTTAAAGCATTTAACAAATTCACAAGATACTAGCTAGCCTCCAAGGGAAGGTGCCCTAGATAGCCTATTGGGCTCCAGATAATGACTTGGCCTAGCCCCGCTACTAGCGAGCATCCATAGCCCCGACAGGTTTGCCACCCTGTTGCCTTGTAGGGGCAAATGGCCTTACATCAAAGGATGAGTACTCATCCTTTGGCCATTGACTAATTTATAACATTTACTTCACTTAGGCAATGGTGCTTAGAAGCAGTACTAATTGCAGCTTGCCTTTTGCATCATTTAGATATAGCATTTATGCATTCTAATGCACTAGTGTCTAAAGCCACTTTTATTGGGCATACTTGGTTTGAGGACCAAAGGAAAACCATCCAGTGACACTGGCCACACATCTCTTCCACAAGGCATCATACAAGCAGAAGGTAAGGAACTATGTCACATACCCCAGAGCCAGAGACACAATGCAAACATGGGGTCCATCATGCATAGGGGTCAAAGTGGGGAAAAATCTTTTCAATCTCACAAGTCTAAGTCATTAGCCAAGGATAGAATAACACAGATGAAAACTGGATGTATGAGGACAGGTGATAAGGTGGAACCAACATAGTAGGATAAAATAAGTTTGTGTAAAGCATGGCAAAGACATTGGCTTTACATATAATATTTCCAACCATTTGTAACACAAGTTAGGTATCATAATACTAGCACATGTCGCCATAATCATTATAGCATGACAAGGTCAATGGTGCTAATATACATCAGAGTGCAAACTAATGCCAAGAAGCAATATACTTGATCTCGCCATAATATGTCTCTAACTAAAGTGTCATTCCGTTTGTCAAGTATGTACCATCTCTACTGCTCTGCTCAAATGAACTATGACTCTACGAAGGTTATCTCAATGGACTAGGAAATCTTAGTCACGGCAAGGGAATGCTCTACATCTAGTGTTGAATAAGGCTCTGAATGTCTCTGTGATATGCCTCATGTTGCAAATCAATCCATGCTGTATCCCATGTGTATGACTAGTGTAGGAAAAAGAGAAAATATCCAACTGATGCATCATGGTAGCCCAACTACAATGTATGTGATAACAGAGCCAAGGGGGGTGGTCCCTAATAAAAATGAATTTAGGAGCTTTGTACTGAAACAAGAGCAATAAGCAAATCTAGTCTAGCAGCATAGAGAATCAAAGAAATACTTGAAGTAAAAGACTCAATAAAAATGTAGACTAGTGCTGAAAATAAAGTGAATGCCGCTGAAAGGAAGTGTTGCAGTGCTCTTGACAGTTTTAGTTTATTAAAATGAGTTGTTTAAATGGGTTTATTGATTTGTTTGGCCCACTAAATGTTATCATCAAAGTGAGTGTAGAGAACAATGTTGGATGTCCAACAGGGAGAGAACGAATCTCAATGAGTATCTCCCTGACTTCACATCGAGTTCAATACAGGCTATCAAGTTGACAATAACAGTTAAATGGATTTCCCTTTTTTGACTAGACACTAGATGTCCATTTTCTGATTTTTAACCAAAGATCATGCAAGCCTGTAATGGTCACAAGAGCATATTAGCGGACACAAGTTTGGGTTCGATACTTTAAGCGAAAAATGAAAGACTAATCTAATCTAATTTAAGAAATGAAATGCTTGGGTTAGTAATTGAAGGCGAAGCAACATAAAAAAGAAATGAAGCAATCACATGAAATGACGCAGATTCCCCTAGGGGGGATTAGGAATGGGCACTAGGTGGCCCATTGATTTGATTATGGATTACAAATTTTTGGGAATGTTTGTGGTCCTTTATAGATCGGGACCAACAAACTTACAAGTTTTTAGAGTTTTATGTTTTTAATAGAAAGATGAGAGGTTCCCGAGGGTCCAGGATGGTCCAGATCTTCAAAATTTGGGCAGAGCTTCCTCCTACCTGTTTGTTAAAAGATAAAAAGCAGCCAACAAGAGAGTACTAAAAATACTAGATTAGTCAAATACAATCTCAAAATAAAAGTTCTAACCTTTAGTACTAAAGATATTTTTGCAAAACTAGATAAAGGTTAGACTTTAAGCAACTAGATCTACTTCAAAGGAGATGAAACTTTGAAAGTATGTAACTAGATCTTTATTTTCAGAGGAAAAAATACCAGCCTTTGTTATTCATAGAATCAAAAGACATCGTTTACATAATTCTGACTTAACAGCAGAATACAAATATAAAACATTCAGCAATATACTATGATCATGCCAACCATATCCAGCCAAAAAACAAAGAAACAAAGAAAGTCTGATCATTGCAGACTTTTGTCATCATCCCTGATAAATCAGGTCAGAAAATAAGAGTGAACCAGAGGAGACCTCAAGCAAATATTCCTAAGCAGAGCTAGCTGACAGAAAGTCTCAATCATGACAAATAGAGAAAATACAATCAATGCTGATATATCAGGGGGCAATCAGCATCTAAAAGAGCACAAAAGATCCTGTGCTATTACCAAACCATCCAATGTTTCAGTATATTTTCCGTATCCCATATCCAAATTCATCGCTGATTTAGAGAGACCGTCTGCCAGCGAGTTGTGCTCCCGGTATATGTGCTTGAAAATCACCGAAGGGACATGTTGAAGCATATCTCTAATATCTTCGCACCAGTGCCTCAAAATAGGAATATCAAGGGCAGAAAGTCTGTTGATCCATGAGATAACAACCAAAGAGTCACCAAGTATCAAGTGAATGGGCAATCCCATAATTAGGCTGACTCTTAGAGCAGCCCATAGAGCTAATAACTCAGCTCTGGTATTCGTACTGCAACCACAGCCCATAGAGAAACTATAAAAATGGTTATCATTCAGATAAATCACAAAACCTGCACCTCCCACATTATTAGCAGCAGCCCCATCAAAAAAAGCACATGGAAATTCCTTCTGAGGCTTTGGACCAATAGCTCGGAATTTTTTAATTTTTTGCTGAACTGGATACAAATTTAATAAGCTCTCAATCCTGGATATAAGGGAGCGCTGTGTAGGCTTCACATTTTCAAAAAGACACAAATTCCTGGTAATCCAAATGCACCAGAAAATGTAGAGTGGAAGCTGTCTGAACGTTGCCGAACGAGCTATGGTGCTAAACCAATGAACCAGGAAAGTATTGACAGAGTTTTGAAAGGTGGTAGAGAATCCAAATCTAGCCTCAAAATGGGAGAAAATATCCACTGAAAAAGAACAGGACATAAAGAGATGTTGAATATCCTCGATATTCTTCTCGCACAGTACACATCGGCTGGGACCATAAAACCCACGGTGTTGAAGTTGCTCCCAGGTGAGAATTTTACCTTTAATTAGCAGCCAAATGAAACAGACTATTTCTAACTAGATCTAACTGTGAAGAATGCATACAATGCCAACTAGATTTGGATTAAATCTTGAAAATAACTACTTAACCTTGCATGCATGAAGTAACCAAGAATAAGATTTAAAATTTAAGTGAATGAGAGAGAGAGAAAGCAACTTAAAGCCAAGAAATGCTGAACAATGGAGTCTATTGATGGAGTCCCGAGGGAGTATGTCTTTCAGAAAATGTTGTAGCGAGTGGGAGATGCAACCAAGCTCAACCACCTCTTCAAGCTAAGGAACTTGCAACTTAGAGAGACTTGCAACAAAGCTTATCAAACCTGGTATCGTGTACACGAGATTAAAGATGACATGCATATAAACTTATAAAACGTATGCATCCTAGATCTCTATGCATACATAAATAAGATAATAAGACAAGTAAGCAAACTTACTTTGTTCTCTCCTGCTGATTGATAACATTACTTCAAGGGTCAGATTTAACAAGAAAAAATAGCAGCAAGAAATTGAGATACAAATTACCTCATACATGCATAACAATGATCATCCACACAAATGAAGCATTACACCATCGATTGAACTCCAAAGTCTTTCTTATTCCAACAAGAAAATGATACATCAAACAACAACAACGTTTAAGCATAGGTTCCAAACTAACCATCTTTAATGAGGGAGGTTGCACTTGCTTATATAGGCAGAGAGGGCGTATTTCTTGAGGAAGGCGACTTGACACATGTGAGACCAAGTGGAGTGAGAGGGTGAGTGAACTAAGAGAGTGTGTGAGTTAGCTGAAAGAGCTGGGTGCCACCTCTTAAGAGGCTGGCCACCCATCCATCCTTCATGTGCCACTTCTCCACCAACTGATGCCCCCACCTCATGGAGAAGTGCACCCCCCTTGTTGGGATCTTCACTAGATGCCACATCATCGAGATAGCATGAGTTAATTCGCCCTCAATTGATTGGCAGGATGCCACCATTGTGGAAGACTGAAGACAAGGCAAAACATGTCCTCGACATGTTTCCTTGATTTATGGGATGGCCGATTTTTCCCATTTATTTTGCCTTTTAATCACTTTTTTGAGAGAAAATGGAATTAAGTGGTTAAAAATCACAACTTTCACTCTCAAAGTGGGTACATAGTTAAAGTGGGTGCTCTAAGCAAGAAAACGAGCATCCCCATGGCATATAATGCCTCCTAGTACCACTTTTTTAACTTATTCATACTTTACACTTAAAATATCCTGTTTTGCGGATTTTTTTCTATTAACAAAAACATTAAAAAACCTAAGGGAGACTTAAACACATGTCCATAAGACTCTAGGATAATGATTAGCATGGAAATACGTCAGACACTAGGGTTTAATAACCCCCCAAGGGATAACCACCAAGACAATACTGCAGCTTTGGAGGAAATCGAATGAAAAAACTCGAAAATTATAAATCGCTAAAAAGCAAGATATAATTAACAAGTAAAAAAAACACTCTAGAGTAATGTACCAGTGACCGAGTCTTAGTAGGCCAAGCCTTCTACAAAAATCATCATGCTACGTCATTTTATTAAAATTCCCCCATGGGGATATGGAACATGCGTGAAAGAAAACGGGGCCATAATGGCTAGATGGACTTCTGAACTGTGAATTTGAACAAGTGATTGTTCAGTTTTTAACAACTCAAATGCAAGTCCATCCAAGTGCAACTTGGGGGGTAACACATAGCACCCAGGACTAAGGCATTGATCATCGAATCAAATCGCACCAAGGGGGTATTGACTGATTTCCATCGTATGCTTGTTTGTTTGCTACCTTGTGTTTTGTGTAAGTATTTGCTAGGGTGTAGCAAGGTTTCTTGGTGTTAGCGTCTGCTCTAAAATAATCCGTTTCTAGATCTTACTCTTCAATAGATTGCTAATGATTTGCTTAAGCTATTTCATTCAAGACTATTATTTGGGTCATTTTAGCCTTAGCACCCCTTTCCTAGACCTTAATTTTAACTTAGTTATTGAGCCATTCCTTTTTGTTGGTCTTAAATACACACTAAAATCCATAAACAACCCATTACACTTCACTCAATTTCATTCAGCCAAGGCTAGGAAGTTATCTCCAGGGTATCTTTTGTCCATAAAGAGTTCAATCCATAGAAGTACCCTATTGCCTTAAAAAAAAGTCTAGCCTTTAAGATGGGCTCGAGACACCTCTCATGGCTAGTCCTATTTCACCTCAAGTCGAATCCGGAATCCTAAAGAGAGAAGAAACCTATCCGGCATGGCAACCATCTTTTGGGGGGTAGGATTCTTGAGTTATCATGATCTTAGTGACCGTAACTCTCTGCTGTCCTGGATAGGATTACATTATAGAGTCACTACATAATCTGTGATAACAAGTACCGTTGGGGTTAAACATGGTTAACCCTTGCTCCCCACCTTGTTTGGGATTTATATTGATGGGTTGGAGACCTTCCTTCATGAACATATCAATGATAGAGATGGGTGCCTCCACTAGGTTTTGATATCGATTATATTCGTAGTGGTTTGATCATGTACAAAAATAAGGTTTCCTTCACAATGGTTCAATCCTATACAAAAATCACTTATATCTTAATAAGAAATCTCCATTTATCCCTAAAGTATTACATGAGGGGCATTCCTCCATTACAATTGTGCATGTTGCATTTTTGTGAACTTACAAGTAGATCATCACATCTTTCTATTGGCCTTCTATGAAAATCGATATCATAAGGTGTTAAAATTAGGGCTTTTTTGAACAAAAATTAAAATAAAGCAGAAATTGTACTTTAATTCAAATTTAAATTACAAAAACAACACTGAAATAAAATCACAAAATTTAGGACAACAACAGTGATAATTAAAGTCTAATTTACAAAATAAAATTCAGATTTGATAAATTAGGTTAGGGTAGTGAACCTTCCTTATACTCGGAGTCACTTTCAGATTAGACCTTGTCTCTCAGAGGCAAGTTACTAAATGGAAGAAGACTGATCCTTACTTGAGGGTATGCACATACATGAGAGAGAGAGAGATATAGTACTGGAGAACAGGGTTAAGTAGGTACATCGACAGATACAGTCGCTGTACTGAGGGTACAATACATCCAAGATCAACCTCAAGAAATTAACCAAGATAGTCAACAAGTGCCCAACAATGACTGGCAGCCATAAATAGACCAAAGCAGTCCACGACAGTCACGATGAGTCAAGTGGTACCCTAAACATAGTCCACACAAGCAGTGGGAGCCTCCACATAGGCAACGGTACCCTACACAAAGTCCACACAAGCAACAACACAGGTAACAACACCCTCAAACTAGCCCATACTGGCAGTGATGGCCTCAACACAAGTAGCAACACCCTCAAACCAACCCATACTGGCAGCGATAACCTCAACATAGGTAGCAACACCCTCCAACCATCCCATACTGGCAGCGACAACCTCAACATAGGTAGCAACACCCTCCAACCAACCCATACTGGCAGCCAATTTCCAAAACAATCCAAAAAATAGGCAGCAACTCACTCACAGCAGTCCGCGGCTCACATGTGTGGAGGTGCAGGTGAGTGGACAGCTAAAACATGACAACGATGAGATAGGGCAGCCCCCAAAAACAAGTGAATCAACCAAACAAGAGAAACAACCTGTTGTAATGGTAACACTGTACTAGGGCAGCCCTAAAAAAATAAATGCGCAAGCAAGAAAACAAACTCTGAAACCCTTGACGTCACCCTCAATCAAGCATCAAAACCCTAGGATAGTCACTTAAGAAATCAAAGCTGAGTTGTCTCTTCAAGATGCTCACATAATGAAGGCTACGCTCAAATTTATAGCCTCTTAATGACCCCTAGAAGGTTCCACCTTCTATTTGGTCATTAAGGTTAGGGTTTCCCCAACAAGGTCAAGACGTCATAGACTTTAGGAGAGGGTACCAAGGACAAGACCAAGGGTCAAGTTACCACACTCAAAGGGGAGCGCTAGCATATAGGACCAACAAGGGAGGGGTGAACACAAGACCAAACCAATATAACCTAACCACAAGCCAAGGTGGGAAAACAACCCTTCTAACCACCAATCAACAAAGAGGTGTAACAACAAGGTGGGAAAACAACCCTTCTAACCACAAGACAAAAGGTGTCACAACAAGGTGGGAAGACAACCCTTCTAAACACAAGAAAAAGTGGGAAGACAACCCTTCTAATCACAAGACAAGTTGGGGAAGACAACCCTTTTATCTCTCTTTCTTAATGTATGTGGTCCTCAAGTGTTCCATGCAATAACTGGAAGTTTATCATCACCATATAAGGAAGGTTCACACTGGATGATGTGATCCTCTGGTCCTCCTGACTGCTCCTAAGGTCAAATGCTAGTTACTCCATCAAGGGGTGGCCAATCCCTTGCTGAAACAACCTAGCTCAACCATCTTGAAGAACTAGGAGAGGAGGGCATCACACATCATCATTTTGGTTAACTGACCAAGATCCTCCATTCTTAAAGAATGGCTCTCAACCCTAAGCTGAGCTTCAGTCCCAGATTGAATTATGTTGATAAAATGCCCTGGTCCTTGACCAGGTCCTCCATTCTTCGGAGAGTGGTCCTTAGCCCTAGGCTGAGCTTTAGTCCCAGATAGAATGTTGATCAACCTCCTGGTTCTTGACCAGGAATACACCTACAGGACCTGCTTGGTCCCTGACCAAGAATCTGCCTGGTCCCTAGACCAAGATGTCTCTGTCTCTACCTACAAGATTTGCTTGGTCCTCATGACCAAGAACTGTCTGGTCCTTGACCAAAATGCCCTAGAGACATATAGGGGCCCTAACCACATGTTAGGGATTTTGCCATGGCTTCGACCTGCTTGGTCCCAGACTAAGAACCCTAGTAGATTGCTGGGGGCTGTAGATACCTGCTTGGGACTTACACTGCCTGGTTAACTGACTAGGAACCCTAGTTAACTGACTAGGGTGCCATCCTCCCAGGGAATGACTCTCGTAGCTACATTATCTTTAACATAAGGTTGTTGCTAATTTTGATTCTTTCCAATGTCAGAAAAGGGAAAACAGACTCCTATTGGGGCTCTTGTAACTCCTCAATATTCTCCACAAAAAAAGGGCTAGAGATTTCTATGGACTTTATGACAAGCTTACCTCCTTCAAAAAGGCAAGGAGTCATATTTGTAGTAGTTGACCACCTCTTTAAGTATGCGTACCTTCATGCCTATCCTATTTCACTACAAATTGCTGAAGTCTTGTTAAAAAATGTCTATAAGTCTTATGGCATTCCTCAACAAATCCTCTGTGATAGAGATCCTAGGAGTTGTTTAAATTGGTAAGAACAACCTTCAAAATGAGTAATGCCTACTACCTGCAAACAGAGGGACGATCAAGGTAGTGAATTGCTGGCTTGAAGGGTATTTACACATGTATGCTAGGGATAAGCTATCCAAGTGGGTAAAGTGGATACATCTTGCTGAATATTGATACAACACAACTTATAGGCCATATTTCTTAGTAGGAACATCTACCCTTTGAGGGAAATTCATGTTATGCAGGGGATGAAGAATATTGTATGAATCCTCAATGGCAATCTCCACACAACAACTAATCACTTGAAATAACAAGTAGACTATTGTTGTAGTGAAAATACTTTTTAGATTGGTGATTGGGTGTTTGTTTGTTTTCAACCCTACAAACAATTGACCTTCCACAATAAGGGGAAACAAGCCTACCTCCTTCATAAGGGAAAGGTGTCATATTCATGGTAGTCGACGATCTCTTCAAGTGTGCCCACTTTCATGCCCATCACTTCCAAGGATATTGCACAACAAATTGTTGAATTCTTATTCAAAAATGTCTATAAGTTGCATTGCATTCCTCGACAAATCATGTGTGATAATGATCCTAAACTCTAGTCTTTTTGGTAGGAGTTGTTCAAATTGGTAGGAACAACCTTCAACATGAGTAAAACCTACCACTTGTGAATAGATGGACAATCAAGGTGGTGAATCAATGCCTTGAAGGGTATCTGTGCAAATATGCTAAGGATTAGGAATTCAAGTGGGTAAACTGGATACATCTCGTTGAATATTGGTACAACACAACCTATAGGTTATCATTTCTCACTAGAACATCACCCTTTCAAGCACTATATGGCTATTATTTTCTGTCCCCAAGGATTTTATCTTTTAGTACTCCCATGTGCAAGCAACAATTGGTACTATGCAGGGAGTGGAGGATATCGTACGAATCCTCAAGGATAGTTTCCCCACAACATCTAATCACATGTAATAACAAGTAGACTAATGTCACAGTGAATGGAATTTTCAGGTTGGTGATTGGGTGTTTTTTCATCTTCGACTTTATAAACATTTTACCTTCCATAATAAAGGGAAACACAAGTTGCAACTTGCAACCCAATATTATGTTCCTTACTGCATTAGTGTAAAGGTTGGAAAGGTTGTTTATGCCCTTGATCTTCCTAAGAAGGAAAATTGCATGATGTTTTCTATGACTCCTATCTCAAAAAAATAAAAAACAATGTGGTACTCCCTCTCATTGATCAAGAAGGGTGTGAGATTTTGGATCTAGAAGGAATGTTGGACACTCACATAGTACAATGTTAAATGGAAGGGCCTACCCAATGAAGATGCCATTGGGGAAATAGATGAATTTTTGTCTGACATTCACATCTGTCTTGCTTTGAGGGCAAAACGCTTAGATTGGGGGGGGGGCATCCATGTTATGCCCCTTGGCACAACATTTGCTTTGGATAGGTGTTGTGTTGTTTTACAAAACTTATGTCAATTGTATTGAAGGCCATGATTAGAATGCTACCTTTGTAAAGTTCATTCTGAGGCAATTCCAAATTTACAATAATATACAATATGACCTCCTCTCAGGAAGTTACATTCCAAAGTTAAATATCAAGGAAGTTACATCATTGTTTAGGGTAGCTCAAAAGTCATGAGCACCGGTTAGGGTAATTCACGGTTTAGGGTAAGTATGAGTCACACCCTTTGGCTCTTGGGATTTCCTTAGATTATAAATAGTTCATTTTCTACTCTTCCAAAGTTTTCCTGGGTTGTTTATCATTCTCTCTTCTTGGTGGAGGGTGAATGTTCGCAGTATTCAAGGGTTGCAGAGTGCATCCTATGTATCTATGGGCAAGCTGTGTGCTACACAAGCTCGTGTGCACTCATTTCTATGTCAATATTAATAAAGTTTCACGTTTTCATTCTACCTCTTGTTTTTTTTATACTAGGGGAAGCGGGAAACCCCTAGGTGCACCAAACATGGCCTGAAGCATGGGGAACGGGTAAGTTCGAAGGGATTTGAACACAAGACCTTCCATGCACAACTTCTCATAACACATCCATCTACCAATTGCTCTGCCCCCCGCAGGATCAAAAAAATATATTATGTATAATAATATTTTAATTTGAATGAATATTTTATTTTTTTATTTTTTTAAAGCTAGTACCCACGGAGTTTTGAACCAGTGACCTTATGCAAGGAGTGCCTTAACAGTACACCTATTCACCTCATTCTACCTCTTGTTATTTGCATAAACTTGGGCTGAATTTGCTACTAATGTGCCATTGTTGTAATAATAAAAAATAAGGGTTTATTTGCATTTCTCCTAAATGTCACTCATGTTATTGTATTATTTTGGATATTTTGCTACTAAGTTCGTGCCAGGGGCATAACATTACGATTGCTTATATACTTGTAGCTTGTTCTCCTTTTCTTAGTTACATGCAGATAGAATGACCACTTGCTTCCATTAACCATCATTTTGTATCCAATCTTATAGCCTTTTAGCTGTTGGGTGGCATTGTTGAATAGGCTGCATTGTAATTTTTTAATGTATTTTCTATTTTTTCTAAAACCTCTCAACTTTTTGAAACAATATACTTTCCTTGTCTTCCTTTCTTGCTAGCTGTGTCTTACAGAGGCTGCAATTGCTATTTTCTTTTTCTATCAACCTCATCATACTTTCTAGCAAATTTGTTTTATCTAGTCTTCCATTCATGTAGCTGATGCCGGCTTCTTAACTGCCATGATTGTCAACATCTGAATACTAGTTGATTCTCCTCTTTCTCATTTTTCCTCTCAGACTTTTGTATCTAGATTTGGAAAGGTGAACTGCCATCTCGTGGACGTTTATTTTATAAAATCACTTAACCAATCAATCATTATATTCTTTTCTTCTTTTCATATTCTTCTATTATTCTCCTGGACTGAATTAATGGTCGAGTATTAATTGCCTTCGATTGTGAATCATTTCAATTTTTTGATATTTTTTCAGTTTTTTTTTTCCAAAGAAAAAGAACACTTTATATTTGATATTTCTGAGGGTAAATCAGAATGTACATAGATTTAGCCGAAAGGCTACAGGCAAAAAGAGGTAACCATTAACCTCCCCTCAGTCCTGATTGACATAGGTACAGTCTTCCACCATCATTAAGCAAAAAAACAACAAACAGGGTATAGAGAAACTCTTTACAGGTCAAGAAGATCAATCTTCTTTTACAAACAGCCTTCGTAGGTTCCATGAACATCCAGAAATATGATGACCTGTCTCCTTGGTCTGACCCTCGAGATCAGAAAAAATTAAAAGATGGACTTTGTCGATTCTGAGATCTGCACATTGTCTTTAAATTGCTGCTAAAGGAGGGTGCCTTCCTGCAATGAAAGAGCATCTTTTGACAGCTTATCAGCCTTGGAATTTAATTCTCTGTAGATTTAGGTAAAAGAAAATTCTGAAAACTGACTTCTTGCCTCTGTGACTCTGCTCATAATAGTATATTTTGTATTCTACAGTTCCTGTCAGCCCAATCTGTGATCATTTTGGAATCTCCCAAGATTTGGAGCTTTTCCAATCTTCTGTCTACTGCATATTTTAAGAACATCCAAAGAGCATAGAATTCAAATCTATTATTGGAACCTTGTCCAGCACATAATTTCAAGTGGAAATCATTATGAGAATTGAGATAAGGAGAGCCCCTGCAACACAGATACCGGTGTTCCTTGACTAAACCCATTGAAGTAAACCCCAAGCAAACTCCTGATTTATGTGAACTTCTCTGATTATCCTTTTGGCTTCGATTGAGGGAGGTTTCCTTGAAAAGAAATCCTTATCTTGTGGGCTGCTTGACCAACAGGGATGCTTTTGTCCTTGAAAATCTTTTTATTTCTGTTTGGCAAAAAACCCCAGAGTGTAAAGAATGGCGGAGCTTATTGTACACTGACTTGTCTTCAGATCAGCTCAAGAAAGTGAAACAATCCACTAAAGTGTCTTTGTTCCATTTTTCACTAACATTTAGACAGATACTACTTAAAGAACATAGACCACACAGATTTTGTGAAAGGGCAATGGATATTTTTTCAGTATTTATGCATACTTAAAAAATGAAAATATAAATGTAATTTTCCTGTTTCCTAAAACTTTGAAAGTGTGGTTTCTTAACCTGGACCTGTTTCCTTGCTGCACTGAGAGGAGCGAGGTGCTTTACAACCCAGTATGGGGGACATGTTGTCACGTAACATAGTGTTAAGTCACCAAAAATAAAACATAGTGTCAAGTCACCAAAAATAGAAGGTAATTAAAAAAATTCATGCCGGCTCATAAATAAAAAATTAAAACCAAATGAAAAGTAATTAAAAAAATCCATGTTTGCTCATAAAATAAAAAAAATATAAAACCAACATAAACCCATCTTAAACCCGGATCTATCAAGCATCAAGAGATTTAAGTGAAAAAAAAATTACACCTCAAGAAATTGGATCCCTCTTGGTGTTTGATAGCTCCAGGTTTAAGATGGATCTATGCTGGTTATAGGTGACACAGCTATTTAATTTAATCCTTTTTTGGAGTCTTCCCTTGAACAAATTTGATTGGAAATCAAATTGGATGCTTCCCAGCCTTTAAATTTGTCAGACTTTCCATTATCTTTTTTGCGTATTGGGTAATTGAGAGCAACCTGTTGTTAGCCTTTCTGTCATTGGCAGCAAGGATTGTTTATAATGACTGTAATTAGTCAAATATGTGATTGCCTAGTTGCTTTCTTGGTACTCACTAACTTTTAGGAACACTTTTAGTTTTTGAGGAAACATGTCTAAAGAGCTTATAGTTTTGCTTTGAGCTGGGGATCTATTAGTAACAACGTTTTAGTTTTATGGATTAGGATGTCAGTATGAATCTCTGGCCTTCTAACAGATTATTTGAAAATCATCTGTAGTTATGCCTGCTGTTGCATCTGTATCAGATGCAATTAAATATAGATGATCAACCATTGAGTGTCTTAACCATGATGTGTTTCATATAGTCAATTAGGGCTTTGTGTAACATCGATTCTTCTGTTGTGAGGGTCATCGATTCATTAGGTACTTCTTGAGTAGTTTTAGGTAGGATTGACTGGGCATTCTGTTAGTCTATTTCCAGCTGAGGATGTATGATATTATTTTTTGTCATTCTCAATACCACTGGTTGAGTATTATTACACTTTTTAACTAGTAGTTTGTAATATCCCAAATACTGATATTCTCTAATGTTCTATGATAGTTCTGACTAGCACACTCAATCTCATACAAATTTGCAAAATAACTGTTCATGCAAACTCGCCATGCAAAAATGCCCTAAAATATAGCTGAATTAGGGTTAGGGTTTTGCAGAGAGAAATTGACACACCACTGATATTTTGGCTGATAATGACTCCAGAGATAGCTGCATGTATAAGGATCTGGATGGGTGGTCTAATAATGCTCTTTACCTTCGGTGTTACCGCCTTGCAGCACCGTAAAAACCCTCTAGACTAAAGGTGACGTTTTTGTAGGAGGAGAGGTCCGTTTGGGCTGAAACTTTCTGAGCTTGTTCGTTTGCTGATGCTGGAGAGATGGCCTGGCACATGCGGAGGTTTGGTTGCCTCTAAGTGCCCTAGCGAATTGATTAGTAGTTCTGCTGCTCACGCCCCCAATTGATCTGTTTGGCTGATAGTTGCTACAGGTGATCAAACTGATGGCTGATAATCACTGCATACTGTAGGATAGGCCTTTTGAGAAAGAGGAAGTTGACATGTGGAAGAAAGACTGGGTTTTGTGGTCCCAGCGAATCCTTCTGTGTTTTCTCTGCTATTTTCGGCTGCAAAACGTGGATCTACTAATAACCATTCAGAATGTGCTGGATCTCTAAATACTGTAGTATATGATGGATGCAATGGATAAACCTGGATGGTCTATCCCAATAAGAGACTAGGGTAGATATCTCACTGCCGAACCCTCGCTAGCTGAAGACACCGTCTCCAACCCCAATTGCCGCGGCTGCACACTGTGCTGCTGCTCGAAACTCCAAAATCAATCAACAATAACAATAGATATCTTCTTTAGTCCCATAACCCTTCTTAAATAGATCCTTATGCACTTTTAGGGTTTGCATGTCACTTTTGCATGCATGCAATTCTAATTTCAAGTTGACTTTAATACTGAATAAATAAGGCCTGCATGCTCCCCATGCGTTAGGATATGAGCTCTGATGGCCTTCTTTCTACACTGATGACTTAATAATACTGAATTGATGTACCTTTTTGCTCCTAGTGCTATTAGTCCTCAGTTATCTCCTTTTATCAAAAACGAAACATTACATAGTTTTAGGATTTGTTCATCTACTTAGGATTTATGATATTATTTTTTGTCATTCTCAATACTGCTGATTTTTCTGAGCAGCGTCGAGAGCCATTCTCTTAGGAGAATGGGGACACCTGGTCCGGGACCACGGTGTAGACTCAACCCAGTGTTGAGTGACCATTATGTTGAATGGTAGATATCTGGTCCTTGACCATGATATAGACCCAGCTCTACCCTGGGTAGATTCAACCCAGTGTTGAGTGACCATTCTGTTGAATGGTAGACATCTGGTCCGGGACCACGATGTGGACCAGTCTAGTACTGGTAGACTCAACTTAGTCCTTAGTAGCCATTCTCTTGGAGAATGGAGGCATCTGGTCTGTTACCAAGAAGGCACTATAAGCCTTAGACCTAAGAAACAAGACACGCTAGTTTTGGGATACGTGTCCCGTGTCCGCGTGTCGGACACGGACACGCTGACAGAGCGTGTCCGACACTTCTCTACAGCGTGTCCCGTATTCGGACACTCGTGTCCCTTGACTGTCACTACGTGTCCCAAAAGCATGACACTCAAACAGAAAAAAAGATGGCAGGGCCCTCTTTAAAAATGAATTTTCACTTGTATTTTGTCATTTGCAAATGTTGGGAGAGCTCAAAGAGTGGTTTTTTTTGCAAGTGAAGAAGATTTGAAGGCTTGATTATGATTTATATTGAATATTTGTAAAACTTTGGAGCTGCATGTCTATATTTTTAAATTTTAATATATATATAACGTGTCCTACGTGTCCTGATTCCTGTAGTCACCGTGTCCGTGTCGGAGACTCAAATCCTCGTGTCCTTCGTGTCCCGTGTCCCTGTGTCAGGTGACTTAGCCCTAGACTTGGTCTAGGCATGTGTGATACTCTGACCCTTGATTAATGGGTTTTGTGTACTTCTCCAAGGCTTAGCTACCCTTGGTTAAGTTATCCTAGTACTTGATCTTGGTGTCACATAGAGTGTGAGATAAAAGCATTAGTAACTCTCTTGGTTTATGATGATGTTCTTTGAATGGAATCAAAGGACCAGATGTAATGACCATAGGGGCACTTGGAAAAAGGCTAAAAGCAAAAGTCAAAAATACATAATGACTTTTGGACCATAGGTGAAAGTCTAAAATATATAAGGACTTTTGGTAAAAGTAAAAAATACATAAAGGACCTTTTAGACTATAGAAAGGTAAAAATGTACAAGTGAAAATTAGAAAAGAATAAAATAATATTATTTTGTTCTTTCTAATTTTGGTCCACTTACAGGTGACTCACGGTTATAAAAGAAGGTCAAGTCATTTCATTATTACACACACACTTTCTCTCATAGGTACTGTTGCAAATCAGAGGATCTCACAGGTGAAGAAGAAAGTCTAAGATTGTGCCCTAGCATGGATGAGTCTAGCTAGGGCATCATCATCCATTTGAAGATCAACCCTAATCTAGCGTTTCACTCTTGATCAATATCTTCTCTCTCTCTTCTTTCATGAGTTAGGGTTTCACCAAAACCCTAATGTCACCTTCAGATCTGTCCACAAGCAGGGTTCTTCACGGGCAGGGTTCTTTTATCCTCCACCGAGCAGACCACCTTCATCACGGGCATCTTGCATTCTTCACAGGTTGCCTTACTTCACCTTCGACAGTCTTGTTCACACTCAGTCAGCCCCGAAGGGCTGGGTCAGTTTGTCCTCAGCCCTCGGCAGCATTCTGTTGCCTTCTAGGAAACTTGCCGAGGGCCCGGGCAGAAGCCTTTAGGGCCTGTCAGCCCTCGGACCAGACAACCTTAGACCAAAATAAATCCAGGCTGACAGATCAGAGTCTGGGCAGCCACGGATGCACTTCGGGCAAGTCTGGGAAGACTGCTGAGTTCCTGGGCAGCATAAAAGTCAACTCGAGCAACAAAGAATTGAGTCCCGACAGCAGAAAATGAAATCAGGGCAGGCTGGGTTTTAACTCAAACAACCACGAGCACCTGAACTTGTTTTCTGGGCAGTCTGGGCAGACTGCATCAGTTCGGGCAGGCCTCTTTGGGTAGGCTTAATTAGATCTGGGCAGATATGGGCTACTAGGGTTTGAAACCCTTGTTTTAATTTTTGCTGTGAAAAATTTATTGGTCTTCCAGTAATCTGTGGTCTAACCCTGATTAGGGTTTGAGGAACTTTTTGAAGAATTTTTTAAGTCATCTCATAAATGAGATGAGCTACTAATGCTTTTTGGGGTTTTTTTCCTTTAAAGGTTTCCCCAGTGACAAATCTCGTGTTCATGTGTTTATGTGGTTGATGTTGTTTTTACTGCACTTGTCATTTGTTATCAGTTAATTTGCAAAATTTTTAAGTATTCATGCTAATGCTAAAATTCAACATGGTATCAGAGCTTAGCATGTGAAAACACAGTAAAGGGACACTGCTGTTGTTTTCCTAGACCTTGGGATAAGATTTGCAGACTTAACAATTGACTAAGTTGCAAAGATGGCTGTTAATATTTTCAAACCTGAAGAGAAGCTCTCTAGTTCAACCAACTACAACTCCTGGAAGGCCAGGTTAACAACCATTCCAGAAGAGAATGACTTGGATGACATTGTTTTTAATGTCATTGAAGAGCCAACATCAAATGCTGGAAGGATTGCTTACAAAAAGAAGCAAGGTAAGGCTAGAAGGATCACTTATGATTTTGTTAAAGAGATAGTGATGCCCAACATCACAACCTTGAAGACTGCTAAAGAATGCTATGATGCTTTGACAAACCTGTATGAGAAGAAGGCTCTCAGTCAGAAGAGAGTCTTGAAGAAGAGGCTACGAACTTTGAAGCCGAACAAAGATGAAAGTGTCGGTTTTTTCTTCACAAAGATTGCACAGGTAAGAGATCAACTCATTGCTATTGGTATTAATGTTGATGATGACGACCTTGTGCAAATAGTGGTTGATGGTCTCCCAAGCTCTTGGGAAACTTTCATGGCATTCGCCGGTGGACGAGAGAATCAACCAATCTTTGAAAGGCTTTGGCATGATTGTATAGAAGAAGAAGGAAGGACATCTGGCAAGGTAATCAAGGAGGACAACTTTGCACTTGCAGCAAAGACAAAGAAGTTTAAGAAGCCTTTCCTTTAGCAAAAGAAGGGAAAGAAACCTCAGGGTAAGTTTTATGACGTGTTAAAAGTGGAATGTTATAGTTGCTACAGGTTTGGACATTTTGCTAAAAAGCTGCAGGTAGAACAAGAAGAAACCCAAGCGAAGGTTTCAAGCATCTGCTGTAGAATCAGAGGAAGAAGAAGATGAAGAACCAAAGAAGAAGAAGAAAACCAAGGCTAACAAATATGAAGAACCTAAAAGATAGTATTACTTGATTTCTGCTCTAACTGGTTCTTTCTCAGATTGTTCCACTTCTTGGTTAGTGGACAATGGTGCCTCCAAGCACAGGACATGTAACTGTGGAGCTCTCTCTAGTTACAGAAAGAAGAAGTTCACCACTCAGGTAGAACTTGGAGATGACTCCACTTACAAGATTGAAGGAGTTAGCTCAACTTCATTTCAACTTGACTTAGGTATGGTTCTTCATATTGATGATATTCTTTATGTTCTTGGTTTAAAGAATAATCTTTTATTTGTTGCTGGTTTAGAAGACAAGGGTTACAGAGTCCTCTTCATGGACAATAAGGTCTTTTTATGGGCAAAAGACAGATCTAAATTCAACAGTACAGATTGGGGTTCGAGAGGGAGGCCTCTACAAGGCTTCTAAAGATTCCACTCATGCTTTCGTACATCACACAATTGATCCTTGTGAACTTTGGCATAGAAGGTTTGGACACCTTCACTACACAGCTCTCCCAGGATTGCAGAAGATGGTCATAGGTATGCCAGAAGTTTCTCCAAAACATGAAGGAATCTGCAAAGGATGTGCTCTAGGTAAGAACACTAAGAAATATTTTCCCAGAGGCAAGAATAGATCTAAAGGAATTTTGGATTTAATTCATTCTAACATTTGTGGGCCTATGTCTTCACCCTCCTTGAGTGTGTGCCTATATTATGTCTTATTTATTAATGATTACTCTTGGAAGTCATGGATTTACTTCCTCAAGGCCAAGGGTGAAACATTTGACAGGTTCAAAGAGTTCAAGACACTAATTGAAAATCAGACTGATAGACACATCCGTATCTTGAGATCAGATAGCGGACGTGAGTATGAATCTAATGAGTTTGATGATTTTTGTTGAGAAGTAGGAATCAAGAAAGAGCTGATAGTGCCTTACAACCCTCAACAAAATGGGGTTGTAGAAAGGAAGAATAGAACGATCTGTGAAGCTGCGAAAGCTATGATCATCGATCTAGATCTTCCTTAATCTTTGTGGGCTGAAGCTATAGGAACTGCTGTGTATATTCAGAACAGAAGCCCTCATGCTATCTTGGGGGAGAAGACTCCAAAAGAAGTCTTCACCAAGAAAAATCTTGCAGTTGACCACATGAGGATTTTTGGCACTCCAGTGTATGTTCATGTGCCAAAAGAAAGGAGGGCCAAGCTGGAGCCCTCCAGTAAGAAAGGTAAATTTGTTGGGTACAATGATTGCTCGAAGGCTTATCAAGTATATATACCGGGACAAAGGCACATTGAGGTCAACAGAGATGTGATCTTTCATGAGGAAGCTGTGTTTCGTACAACACTAGAGCTTTCACCGGAAGATGTAGTTGCTCCACTTGAGTGTCCAGATTCAAAGATTCAGAGGGAGGAAGAGGAATTTGAAGATCAAATTCTAGATGTACCTAAGAACACTGAAAGTCCACTAGTAGAACTACTTGAAGTTCCTCCTTCCAAAAGGAGACCTGCTTGGTATCGAGAGACGGTGTAAGAAGGCGAGAAGCATAAAGCTCCTCCCAGGACTTTCAAAGAAAGCATAAGACCACGAAAGTACTCCGGTCTTATGAGTCAACTTATCAGTTCATACTCTTCATCATATGAAGAAGCAACAAGTAAATAGGTATGGGTTGATGCCATGATTGAAGAGTACAAGTCAATCATGAAGAATTATGTTTGGGAAGTTGTTCCTAGACCAACAGGTAAGTAAGTTTTGACTTCGAGATGGATTTATAAGATCAAGCATGCTGTAGATGGCAGTGTGCAAAAGTATATAGCCAGATTCGTAGCTCGTGGCTTCACTAAGAAAGAAGGCATTGACTATGATGAGAAATTTGCTCTTGTTGCCAGGTATACTACCATTAGAACCATCATTTCACTTGCTGCAGTATTCAGATGGAAGTTACATCAGATGGATGTAAAGACAACCTTTCTCAATGGTAAGATTGAAGAAGAAGTTTATATTAAACAACCTGAAAGCTTTGTGACTCATGGGAAGAAGACCCATATATGTAAACTGAAGAAATCCTTGTATGGACTAAAACAGGCTCTGAGAGTCTGGTATGCCTAGATGGATGGATTTCTCCATAGCTTGGGGTTTTCCAAAAGTACAGCTGATTCTAACTTCTACTTTAAGGTTGTTCAGAATCATGTCTTGATACTTGTTCTATATGTAGATGACTTGTTTCTTACAGGTGATGAACAATTGATAGACCAGTGTAAGAGGGAGCTTACCTCTGAATTCGAGATGAAAGATCTCGGATTGATGCATTACTTCCTTGGCTTAGAAGGCTGGAAAAAGCCAGGTGAGATCTTCTTGACGCAAGGAAAGTATGCAGTGGATATCTTTGCAGGGATTTGAGATGGAGGACTGCAAGTCCTTGAGCGTACCAATGACTACCAACTTGACAAAGTTGCAGGACTCAACCACCAGTTCACAGAGTGTGGACTCTACTCTGTACAGATAACTTATTGGTTCCCTGATGTATCTCGTGCATACGAGACCAAACATCTGTTACACAGTGAATGCACTGAGTTAGTTCATGTCCGATCCGAAGCACATACGCTTGGTAGCTACCAAACATGTACTAAGATATGTGCGAGGTACTATCACTTATGGGCTAAGGTATACTTCCAGCAGTGGAGTATTGTTATTTGGATATACAGATTCAAATTGGGCTGGCAATGCAGTCGACCGAAAAAGTACCTTTGGTTATTGCTTCATTATGGGATCAACAATGGTCTCTTGGTCCAGTAGGAAGCAGGGTTTTATAGCTCAAAGTACAACGGAGGCAGAATATATTGCTGCAAGTGATGTCTGGAAGGAAGTAGTTTGGCTCAGAAAACTGATATCTGATCTGTTCGGGGGAAAGCTTGACTCAAGAAACATCCATTGCGATAACCAGAGTTGCATAAAGCTTTCGGAGAACCTAGTGTTTCATGATAGATCGAAACACATTGAAATGATGTATCATTTCATCAGAGACCTACTGCTGAGAGGTGCTATGAAGTTGCAATACATTCGTACAGATGAACAGATTGTAGATATCTTGACCAAGCCTTTGTCAGCATCAAAGTTCGTGTACTTTTGTGATAAGCTTGGTATGGCAGAGAATGCCTGTCTCGCTGAGAGGGAGTGTCGATTTTTCTGAGCAGCATGGAGAGCCATTCTCTTAGGAGAATGGGGACACCTGGTCCGGGATTGCGGTGTAGACTCAACCCAGTGTTGAGTGACGATTATGTTGAATGGTAGATATTTGGTCCTTGGCCATGATATAGACCCAACTCTTCCCTAGGTTGTTATAATTCCATATGCTAAGCTAGATTATCAACATTTAATTTCAATTTCATAAAAGCATATAGACAGGATCACTGAAAGAAACAGTATCACAAGAACAACACAGATTTATCCTGGGAAAACCCTAATGGGAAAAACCCAACAAAAGCTTCCTCAATATAGATGCCCCAAAAGATAAAAGGTAAAACCCAAAACTGATCCTACTCCTTCTCCAGCTACAGCTCTTTCTCTCTCTCTCTCTTATGCGCTACATAAGTGAGTGTGTGTCTCAAATGAGAGGCGCCTCACTCTATTTATATTATTTCGTTCACTTGATATTTAACCCAGTTATGTAAGCTCGAGTAAACTTAACTCAGCTATGTAGGCTCGAGTAGACATAACTGGACTAACTTAATATAATAATATATTCCGGAGGGTACTAATGACCCGACTTACAACGGAGGGGACTTCCTCATGACTCTTAGTAATTCTCCCGATAGGAACATCGAGGTACAAAGAAATACAAATGATTCTCCCGATAGGAACATCGGGTACCAATAAAATACATTTAGAATATTCTTCGAAGTTACAATAATTTAACACTCCCCCTTAACGAGAAGGGTATTCTGCAACAACAACAACAACAACAGGTGTAGGAGAGAGAGGGCATCATCAACATCATCATGGTGATACATCTATAAATCATTGGAAGCTTTTCATCATCTTCAACATATAGTCTTCATCTTCAAACTTCAACAGCAGCAACACTTTGACTGCTCGATCAACAACATCATTTCGATCATCAACATCATCATCTGAACTTTCGATCAACATCATCATCATCATCATCATCATACTCTGAACTTTCAATCAACAACATCATCATCATCACACTCTGATTTTTCGATCAACAATCATCATCATCATCATACTTTGCTCTTTCGATCAACAACATCATCACCATCACACTCTGATCTTTCGATCAGTATCATCATCATCATCACACTCTGATCTTTCGATCAATAACATCATCATCATCAACAACGACCTGCAATCCACAATACGAAGACGAAAGTCTTCGGATCACTTTTGGACTTAAAGTCCAGGGATGATGCAATCCTACCACATTCTCGAGGACCGAAATCATCGGATCCGTTCTGAACAAAAGTTCAAGGATGATACAATCCTACCACATTCTCGAGTACCGAATTCAACAGATCAGTTTTGAACAAAAGTTCAAGGATGATACAATCCTACCACATTCTCGAGTACCGAAGTCACCGGATCAGTTTTGAATAGAAGTTCAAGGATGATACAATCCTACCACATTCTCGAGTATCGAAGTCACCTGATCCGTTCTGAACAAAAGTTCAAGGATGACACAATCCTACCACATTCTCGAGTACCGAAGTCACCGGATCTGTTCTGAACCGAAGTTCAAGGATGATACAATCCTACCACATTCTCGAGTACCGAAGTCACCGGATCCGTTCTGAACCGAAGTTTAGGGATGATACAATCCCACCACATTCTCGAGGACCGAAGTCACCGGATCCATTCTGAATCGAAGTTCAGGGATGAGACAATCCCACCACATTCTCGAGGACCGAAGTCATTGGATCAGTTCTGAACAAAAGTTCAAAGATGATACAAGCCCACCACATTCTTGAGGACCGAAGTCACTAGATCTGTTATGAATCGAAGTTCAGGGATGATACAATCCCTCTTCATTCTCGAGGATCAAAGTCACTGGATCACTTTAGGACAAGTGTCCCGAGATGATACAATCCCACTGCAACATCACTGCTCCCCCTTTGGAGGAAGTTCTTTCCGAACAACACCAAGCTTGTCTCAAAAGTGTTCGAACTTTACCCGAGACCGAGGCTTCGTCAACACATCAAGAACTTGCTCATCAGTACTCACATACTGGAGCTTTAAGGCTCCCTTATGTATCATATCTCATATGTAGAAATATCAGATTTCTATGTGTTTCGATCTATCATGGAACACTGGGTTCTCCGACATCTTTATACAACTTTGGTCATCACATAGAATCTCAGTGTCAAAGAGACCTGACATCAGCTTCCGAAGCCATATGGCTTCACAACTAGCAGAGCAAGCTGCTATGTATTCTGCTTTTCAGCCATGCTAAGAGCAATACTGGACTGTTTCTTGCTAAACCATGAAATCATAGCAGACCCCAGACAAAAGCATCCACCTGATGTGCTGTTCCTGTCCGAGACACTTCCAACGCAATCTGCATCTGTATAACCATACAATCTGTAATCATGGTTTCCATCATAATATATAACAAAGTCTATAGTCCCTTTCAGATATCTCATCACATGTTTTGCAGCTATCAGGTGAACTCGTCTAGGTTGAACTAGATATTGACTCAAGGTGTTCACAACAAAACAAATGTTTGGTCTGATATTGGTTCGATACATCGACGACCCAATAATTTGTCTGTATTGAGTCACATCCATTAATTCTGACGAGTCATCAGCTAACAACTTCAGGTTGGAATCCATGGGTGTGGCCATGGCTTTACATTCCAACATATCAAATCTTTTCAAAACTTCCACTGCATACTTTCCCCGATTGAGAAAGATTCCTTTTGAGTTCTTCCATACTTCTAGACCTAGGAAGTAATGCATTAGACCAAGGTCTTTCATCTCAAATTCTTCAGCGAGCTTCTTCTTGCATTCTACAATCTGTTTCTCATTTCGTGTCAGAAATAGATCATCCACATACAATAATAGTATGACAGATTCATCTTCTATAACCTTGAAGTAAAGGTTAGGATCAACTTTACTCTTGGCAAAGCCCATGCTCGTCAGGAAACTATCTATCCTTCCATACCAAGCTCTAGGAGCTTGCTTCAGGCCATACAGTGCCTTCTTCAACTTGCATACGTGAGTTCGTCTGTCTTCAATCTCAAATCCTTGTGGCTGTTCTATGTATACTTCTTCTTCAATCACACCATTTAGGAAGGTTGTTTTCACATCCATCTGGTGTAAGTCCCACTTCATCATGGATGCAAGTGCCATGATGGCTCTAATTGAAGTATACCTTACTACTGGTGCAAATGTTTCTTCGTAATCAATTCCCTCTTTCTGAGAGAAACCTCTAGCCACATATCTAGCCTTGTACTTCTCTATACTTCCGTCAATTGTATGTTTTATCTTGTAGATCCATTTGGAGGATACTACACTCTTGCCTTCTAGTTTGGGAACTATATCCCACACATCATTCTTCATTATTGACTGATATTCTTCAGTCATTGCTTCTACCCATTCTTTCTTTTGTACAGCTTCTTCGTAGTTTGCAGATTCTTGATCTACAAGATCACACATCAAAACTACATAGTTGGAAAATGTCTTGGGCTTCTTACTTACCCTTGTGGAGCCTTTAGGAGCTCCATATCTTTCTGCTTCTTGTATAATTTCTCTTGCCCAAGCAGGCTTTCTCCTTCGTGATATGTCCATCGTAGGAGGTTCTTGTGGTTTTGTCATATCATGTTCTTCAGGAGCTTCATCTTCAGGGAGGAATGTAGACTCTACATTTCTGGGTGGTGCATCTTCCTCATACAAATCTTCATGCTGGCATTTTCTGGATCTTTTGGGAGATGCTTCTTCATTGAATGTTACATCTCTACTAATTTCCATGTGATGGAATCCAGGAATGTAAATTCTGAATGCCTTGGATACTTCACAATATCCAACAAATATCCCCTTCTTTCCGGAAGGGTCCAACTTGGTTTTTTTCTCTTTAGGTATATGAATATATACTGGACAACCAAATGTTTTGAGGTGACTTACCTCAGGCTTCTTTCCCGTGAACATCTCTTCTGTAGTCTTGAATCCAAGAGCACTGTGAGATATTCCATATATCATTGTCTTCACTGCCTCCATGATGGTTCTGTTCTTTCTTTCCGCAACACCATTCTGTTGAGGATTGTAGGGGGTGGTTAGTTCCCTCTTGATTTCAGCATCTTTACAGAAGGCTTCAAACTCTTTTGAAGTATACTCTCCGCCATTGTCTGATCGGAGTGTTTTGATTCTCTTGTCTAAAAGATTCTCTATCAAGGCTTTGAATTCCTTGAATTTCTCAAACACTTCAATCTTTGCTTTCAAGAAGTATATCCAAGTCTTTCTTGAATAGTGATCAATAAATGTAATATAATATTCAAAGCCACTTAAAGATGTGGAGGACATTGGACCACACACATCTGAATGAATCAATTCCAACATACCTTTTGTTTTTGTTTCACTCTTCAGAAATGGATTCTTGATGTTCTTCCCTTTCGCACATCCCTTGCAAATGCCTTCATGTTTGATCTTCAAGTCTGGTTCTCCCGTCACTACTTTGTTCACATGAGGTAGTGCCTTGTAATTGATGTGGGCAAGCCTTCTATGCCATAGTTCACTAGGGTCAGTGGACTCATGAACAAGGGTTGTTTCTAAATGCCCCTTGGGTTTATACATGCCTCCTTCTTCACCGATAACAACTGCATCTTCAATTTTCTTTCCTTTGGGCCACATGAATACTTGGCCATCTATGAATGCAACTCTGAATTCTTTCTTATCTAAATCTGAGATAGAATGTAGATTCTTCTTTAGACCAAGTACATACAATACTTCTTTCATCTTTAGGGGATTTCTTGAATCAAGCTTGTAGCTTGCTTCACCGATTCCTTTGATTAGATATTGATAGTCATCTCCTAGAGATAATTTCTGAGGAGAGTTCTTTTCTTCAAGTTTTGATAGAGTTTTCTTTTTTTCCCGTCATGTGCTTTGAAGCACCACTATCAATAAGCCAAGTGTCCTCTCCAGGTGTTATAGATCCAGAGAGTGCAGAGAATAATACATACTCTTCTGCATCCTCTTCTCTTGCTTGCTTTCTTGGAGGTCCTTCCTCTTCTTCTTCTTCTTCATCCTCATCTTCAACTAGATGAGCATGATGTCCTCTGTTGTTGTTGATCCTCTTCTCATATTCTTGTCTCTTCATAGGACAATTTCTAGCAATGTGTCCTATCTTATCACAATGAAAACATTGAAAGCCGGAGTAGTCCTTACTTGGAGGACTTTCTCTTGTTCTTTGGATTCTTCTGGGAGGTTGAGACTCCTTGTGGTTTCTCTTCTTGAAGTTAGGTTGACTTCTTCTTCTTTTGGTATTAGTGGCTAGGGCTTGATCATCTTCCTTCAGTAGAGCTTCTCTGTTTGCCACTCTAGTCTCCTCTTGAATACAATCTTCCTATACAACATCAAACTTCAAGATTTCCTTCCTGGCACACATCATCTGGATGAATGACTCCCAGGGTCTAGTGAGATCATTGAGGGTAGTCATAACCAACTCATCTTCATCAAGTTTGTCTCCAATGGCTTCTAGTCGTTCCTTGAACTGGGAGACCCTTGTGAAGTAGTCCTAGATGGATTCTCCATGACTCATCTTAGTGCTCTTCAGTTGAGCTCTTAGATTCATCTTTCTGTTGATGTTTCTTCCTTCATACATTCTTGATAGGGCATCATACATTTCTTTCGGAGTCTTCTTGGATGACACTTGAGGGATCAAGTGATCTTTGATAGAGTCATCAATAATCCTTTGTGCCCTAATCACATCTTTCTTGTGCTTCTCCTTAGCTTCAGATTCTTCAGGTTCTGCAACTTCATCTTTGAGATACTTATCAAGATCATTCTCTTGGAGAATGAGGCCAATCCTGTATTTCCATGCTCGAAAATTCTCTATGCCTTCCAGTTTGTCCTCAAACTTAGTGCTTGGGGCCATCTTGTTAGAAAGTCACAAAAAATTGAAATTCTGTGGAATGAGAAACTGAACTTGCTAGGAGATGCGCTTGACTGAGGCGAGTTGACTGGTGTTCTTGGTTTCTGGAGATCTCAAGTCTTCACCTTTCAAATCTAACTTGTGAGATTCAGCACTGCAGCTTCCAGCAGTTTTCTGGTGCAGCTGCCAAACTAGGGTTTGACTTTTCGAGAGATCTACTCCTCCAAAACCTTCAATCCATGGCTCAAAAGATGCGCTTTGGGAGGGCGCAACTTTGCATGCAAGCAGTTTTCCAAAACTCAAATTTTTCCTCGAAACCCTAATTTCTTGTCGAGGAGAGAGAGGGATTTTTCTCTTGTGAAAGTTGTCCTATTCAGGTTAGCTCTGATACCATGTTATAATTCCATATGCTAAGCTAGATTATCAACATTTAATTTCAATTTCATAAAAGCATATAGACAGGATCATTGAAAGAAACAATATCACAAGAACAACACAGATTTATCTTGGGAAAACCCTAATGGTAAAAACCTAGCAAAAGCTTCCTCAATATAGATGCCCCAAAAGATAAAAGGTAAAACCCAAAACTGATCCTCCTCCTTCTCCAGCTACAACTCTTTCTCTCTCTTATGCGCTACACAAGTGAGTGTGTGTGTCTCAAATGAGAGGCGCCTCACTCTATTTATATTATTTCGTTCACTTGATATTTAACCCAGTTATGTAGGCTCGAGTAGACATAACTGGGCTAACTTAATATAATAATATATTCCAGAGGGTACGAATGACCCGGCTTACAACGGAGGGGACTTCCTCATGACTCTTAGTACTTCTCCTGACAGGAACATCGGGGCACAAAGAAATACAAATGATTCTCCCGATAGGAACATCGGGTACCGATAAAATACATTTAGAATATTCTTCGAAGTTACAATAATTCAACATAGGTAGACTCAACCCAGTGTTGAGTGACCATTCTGATGAATGGTAGACATTTGGCCTGGGACCACGATGTGGACCGGTCTAGTACTGGTAGACTTAACTTAGTTCTGAGTAGCCATTCTCTTGGAGAGTGGAGGCCCCTGGTTTGTTACCAAGAAGACACTATAAGTCCTAAACTTGGTCTAGACATGTGTGACACTCTGACCCTTGATTAATGAGCTTTGTGTACTTCTCCAAGGCTTAGCTATCCTTGGTTAAGTTATCCTAGTACCTGATCTTGGTGTCACACAGTGTGAGATAAAAGCATTAGTAACTCTCCTGGTTTATGATGATGTACTTTGAATGGAATCAAAAGACCACAGGGGCACTTGGAAAAAGGCTAAAAACAAAAGTAAAAAATACATAAGGACTTTTGGAGCACAGGTGAAAGTAAAAAATATATAAGGACTTTTGGTAAAAGTAAAAAATACATAAAGGACCTTTTAGACTACAGAAAGGTAAAAAGGTACAAGTGAAAATTAGAAAAGAATAAAATAATATTATTTTGTTCTTTCTAATTTTGGTCCACTTAGAGGTGACTCAAGGTTATAAAAGAAGATCAAGTCATTTCATTATTACACACACACTTGCTCTCACAGGTACGACTGCAAATTAGAGGATCTCACAGGTGAAGAAGAAAGTCTATGATTGTTCCCTAGCATGGATGAGTCTAGCTAGGGCATCATCATCCATTTGAAGATCAACCCTAATCTAGGGTTTCACTCTTGATCAACAACACCTTCTCTCTCTCTTCTTTCATGAGTTAGGGTTTCACCAAAACCCTCACGTCACCTTCAGATCTGTCCATAAGCAGGGTTCTTCATAAGCAGGGTTCTTTTATCCTCCACCGGGAAGGCCATCTTCATCACAAGCAGCCTGCATTCTTCAAGGGTTGCCTTACTTCACCTTCGGCAACCTTGTTCACACTCAGTTAGCCTCGAAGAGCTGGGATAGGCTGTCTTCAACCCTCAGCAACATCCGACTGCCTTCCGGGCAGCTTCCTGAGGGCTCGTGCAAAAGCCTTTAGGGCCTGTCAGCCCTCAGACTAGACAACGGAGGCCCAAAATAAATCTGGGTTGACAGATTAGAGTTTGGACAACCACGAATGCACTTCGGGCAAGTTTGGGAAGACTGCCGAGTTCTTGGGTAGCATAAAAGTGAACTCGGGCAACAGAGAATTGAGTTCGGGCAGCAGAAAATGAAATCCAAGCAAGTTGGGTTTTAACTTGGACAATCACGGGCAGCTGAACTTGTTTTCTGGGCAGTCTGGGCAAACCTTATTAGTTCAGGCAGGCTTAATTAGATCTTGGGCAAATTTGGGCTACTAGGGTGTGAAACCCTTGTTTTGATTTTTGCTGTAAAAAATTTATTGTTCTTCTGTAATCTGTGGTATAACCCTGATTAGGGTTTGAGGAACTTTTTGAAGAATTTCTTAAGTCATCTCATTTATGAGATGAGCTACTAATTCTTTTTGGGGGTTTTGTTCTTTAAAGGTTTCCCCAGTGAAAAATCTTGTGTTCATGTGTTTATGTGGTTGATGTTGTTTTTACTACACTTGTCATTTGTTATCAGTGAGTCTGCAAAATTTTTAAGTATTCATGCTAATGCTAAAATTCAACAAATACAACTGGCTGAGTGTTATTACATTGTTTAACTATTTGTGTTAGGATCGTTCATCTACTTAAAGTCATAAGTTAGTTAAGGCTTTAGGATGTGAATACAGTTATAAATAGCCTTGGTGAGAATATTACACTTCAATTTTTTTTTGGCTAAATAGAATATTATATTTTCAATCAAACTTATGCCACTAAATAAATCAATAAATCCATAATTATCACATCTACAACAGACATTGTTTTAATACAAAAAAATTAATTTGTATTAATTCTTCTCAAAATGAAATAGTACATTCTATCTGGACAACAAATATTGAGTTTGAAAATAAACACATTAAAAAAATAGCAAAAATAAAATTGGAGAGAATATATACATACCTTGAATGCTTGCTTGGAAATCATTGGTGTCCAGCTGAGGAGTTCCTGCTTGTAAATAGTTTATGCCTAGCTTCGGAATCTAGCGCAACTGAACCCAATCGTAATTTTCTTTCTTTTCTTCTTATATATCCAATACTAGTTCAAAAACTCATTCTTTGCAACCCTTTGTGTGGTGGAACTTATAGTGAAAACCCTAAGTTTGCTTGAAACCCTGTCTCAAAACCCATGCATCGTTTTATTCGAGATCCTTACTTCAATTTTTTTCCCGTTTATACTAGGGGAATTGACAATTGAAGACTGGGATGGTACTCGTGTGACACGGGATCCAGGGATCCAGGGATCCATTTCCGCTACCACTATACCCCTAGGTGCCCCACAACAGCCCACAAGCATGGGACACGGGTAATCCCAGGTGTGATTTGACTTGTGACCTCCTTTACAACATGTGACTTTATATCAAGCAAATCGCCAATGAGCCACACCCATGTGGGTGATCTTTACTTCAAATTAAATGGAAGTCTTGATATGGGTTTCTAATATCTAGACTTGAACCTTTATAATATTATATAAACATTGAGATATTTGGATGATTGATCCTTGTCTCAATCTCTACAACTTGATATTTGATTCAAAAGCTCTGTTTCGATTACACACAACTCCCTCTCTACACTCTAGACTCTGCTCGTGCATTCTTTCTGAGGCAAAGATATCCATACTTGTATAACATTCACCCATTTTCAATTTTTTAATTTGCAACATTTGGATCTATTGTTATTTGGTGGGATGATTTAGCGCTACAAAAATGTATTAATTGAGGTGGGGCGAGACTTCTTATTAACATTGGTGGGAGGCATGGGCTATTCCTATAAGAAACACCTATTGTGAAAAGATGATGAGTAATTCAAGAACAACTAGTTCGTTAAATGAATGTGTGTATTGTAAGCCATGAAAGTCTATCATGGTAGTAATTTGGTGGTTGATAAAGGGAACTATGATGTGACACAACTATTATTTTCTTGTAATGACAGATGGGATAGAGATTAACCTTAACAGGTGGGTAGAGCATTGAGTATTGACATGAAAGGCCACCTCGAGGAATTGCTTTGAAGTGAGACAGCACCCTTCATCTACACATTACATATTGATAAATTAATAGAGAGAAAATAACTCGTTCAATGGTATGATCAATAGAAAATAACTCAGGTAGATAAATACAACTGAAGAAGAGTTTTATTCAAACTAACAACATAACAAACGACCAAATGAATCACTTTTGAACCCAAATCCCACACGCTTGATCCTCTTTATGGGCATGCCATTTATATAAAGAATTGGCAGTGGTTATAGGTACAAATGTTGAACCAATTGGGAGTTGAGACTACAACTAAAATTGTTCCATGCTCAAAATTGTCATGAAGATCATGAATTAAGCAATTTGATTTGATCAAAAGGCAACCATGTTGTATCATGTATTACTATAACATGCTCAACAATGGAGACTCATATATTCGGATGTGACATTGAGTAAAATAATTTAAGCTAGCTTGGTCACTAACTTATAAAGTCTATCCTTTTGTTATTAAAGAAGACAAGAGAACAAATCTCAAAACTTGTTAAGATTAGATATGAGAATAATGGAAGATAAGTTCGTAACAATACATTTATTAGTTTTTTGAAATTTTCAAGGGTTAGACTTGGGCAAACTTGGGAATAAATATGGACAATGGCCATCAACCATCTTGTAGTACATTTGATGACACATTTAATGTTGACAACATGCCAGGAATTGAACATAGAGTAAAAAATATTTGACAAACAGTTTGAAACTTAACACTTGTGTAATTTTAATATAATTATTGCATTTCATGACACATTTAATGTTGACAACATGCCAGGAATTGAACATAGAATAAGAAATATTTGACAAATAGTTTGAAACTTGACACGTGTAATTTTAATATAATTATTGCACGTTCTCATAAAATGTCAAAAATAAAAATTAACATTTTTTTTGTTAGAGTTTGTACTTTAATTCAAATATGTTAAATCTTTAATCTAATGCAATGGGATCACTGAAAGATAGACAAAAACAACATAAAAGAAAGACAGATTTTATCCTGGGAAACCACAAGGAATAAAACCCAATAACTTCTTCTATATAGATTTGCCACTTAATACAATGTCAGACAAATATAGAAAACCCGAAGATAAGATAACTTTTGTAGCTTTTTCTTCTTCTTCCCCAACGAACTTTTCTTTCTCACTCTTGGAGCGAACTTGCTTGATCTTGCATTGTGTCCAAATGAGGGAGGGCACCTCCCTATTTATACTGATCATGTGGCTGACCTAATTCCCCAACAGTGTTGACTTCTCTCTCTTACAGGGCCGACTTGTCCTACAGAGACTAAAAAATACATTTTACAATTCTTCTTTTGGGTACTATTGCCCCAGCTTACAACGAAGGATTTACCTCGACAATTTCATGACCAATTACATTAATGACATTTCCAGTTGGAGGAAAAACATCCCCGAAAGGAGGTACAATAAAAGTACAATAATAAGAATACAACAAATATACAAAATAATATATTCGAAGTTACATTTTCAACAACACCCCCTCTTAAAAAGGAAGGTATTTTTGTCAACACAGTGATCCCGCAACTGGCCACAATCTTTGGACATCATCAACATAGTTGGACATCATTACTAGATCAACGTCATCACTGAACCATCATTATTGCTGCAAAAATTTTCGTCTCATCGACCATTGACTACTGACATCTCTCGAATCTATACGTACTCAGAAGTTCTATAGAGCCAACCTTTTTTCATGCTGGATGTAGACCTAGATCCCATCTAGGACTTCATCATCATCTCAACGAGCAAGCCACCAAGCCATCATTTTACATTGTCGAAGCAATAACTTGCATCTCCTACTGTTATCTGTTGTATCCAGATCATCTCATCATCTCATGGAGAGCAGCCGTATGCCTACATTACATCCCTGCAGATAACCTGCGTCTTCCACCCCGTGGAGATCATCCCAGGAGCATACACATCTTCCGTCGTGTGGAGAGCAACCCATGTCCAACAGACAACTTGCATCTTCCACTCAGTGGATACAACCTAGGAACATCTGAGTCTTCCACCCGGTGGAGATCATTCCATATGTATTACGTCTCTCTTAGTCAATCTGTGTCTTCCACCCAATTGATACAACCCAAGAACATCTACATCTTCCACCTAGTGGAGATCAACCCAGATGTATTACGACTCTCTTGGTCAACCTACGTCTTCAGGCATGTGGATACAACCTAGGATCACCCAGATGCATTACGTACTTACGGAACACCTACGTCTTCGTGCATGTAGATACAACCCAGGTGCATCCCAGATGCTTTATGACCCATGGATCACTAGTGTCTTTAGACATGTGGATACAACCTAGGAGCATCCCAGATGCATTACGTTTGTACGGACCGCTTACGTTTTCCTCCATGTAGATACAACCTTGGTGCACCTAAGTCTTCCGGACATGGTTCTTCACTCCCTTTTTCGAGGAACATCGATTTGGATAAATCCAAGATTCTCTCTGAAGTACTCGAACTTCACTCTTGCTAGTGGCTTGGTCAACACATTTGCTGTTTTCTCGTTTGTCGCCACATACTGGAGCTTCACTGCTCCTCTATGCACCATATCCCAAATAGAGTGATACTTGATCTCAATATGCTTCGACTTGTCATGGAACACTGGTTTCTTACACAACTTTACACAACTCTAGTTGTCATAGAGGATACAAGTCACCTCTAACAAGAAATCAAATAAATATGACAGTAGCTTTCTAAACCATTTTGCCTCACAACTAGCCGAACACGCTGTAATGTACTCTGCCTCGGTTGTACTCAACGCCACACTCGATTGCTTCCTGCTAAACCAGGAGACCATATCGGATCCCAAATTGATCCAACATCCTGAAGTGCTTTTCCTATCTGTGGCACTTCCTGCCCAATCCGAATCAACATAATTGTGCAAGTTAATCCTCTGATCCGTTGCATACTTGAGCCCACACTCAATTGTACCCTTAAGGTATCTCAATACATGCTTTGCAACAATCATGTGAACACCTCTCAGATATGTCAGAACTGACTCAATGCGTTCACAACGTAGCATATGTCTGGTCTCATGTTCGTCAAGTACATCACGAACTAATCATTTGCCTATACATTATGGCATCAACTGTCTTTGAAGAAGCATCACATAGTAGCTTCAAATTTGATGCCATTGGTGTGGCAATGGCCTTGCAGTTCATCATTCCAAACCTCTTCATAATCTCCACTATACTTTCCTTGACCAAGGAATATCCCATATGATCTCTGCCACACCTCCAGGCCTAAGAAGCAATGCATCATCCCAAGGTCCTTCATTTCGAACTTTGCAACAAGTCTCATCTTTGTATCTGCAATGAGCTCATTTTCACGTGTTAGAAACATGCCATCTACATATAATAGTAGTATCATTGGTCTTCCACCCTCAACCTTGGAGTAGAGGTTGGAATCTACTTTACTTGTGGTAAAGCCCAAGCTCATCAGGAAGCTTTCCATCTTGCCGTACCACGTCCTGGGTGCCTGCTTCGTACAAGGCCTTCTTTAACTTGCACACGAGTCTGTTTGTCATGTGTCTCAAATCCAAGTGGCTGTTCCACGTACACTTCCTCTTCAACTACATCATTCAAAAATGTTGTCTTGACGTCCATCTGGTATATCTTCCTTTTCATTACTATGGCTAAGGTAAGTATAGATCTGATGAAAGTGTATCTCTCTACAGGTGCAAATGTTTCCTCATAGTCTATGCTTTCTTTCTGGGAGAAGCCATGCGCTACAAATCTTGCTTTCGATATTTTTCGTCTGCTGTATGCTTGATCTTGAAGATCCATTTGGAAGACACTACGAACTTCCCTTTTGGTCTTGGGACCACCTCCCAGACATCATTCACCATGATCGATTGATATTCTTCGATCATGTCATCCTTCCATTCTTTCTTTTCTGCTGCTTCCTCATGGTTGGAAGGTTCATCATCAATGATGTCACAAAGTAGCACCACATTATTGGAGTATGGTCTTGGACTTTTGCTGTCTCTGGAAGTCCCATCTGGAGCACCATATCTCTCTACATCTTGGATTGCTTCCCGTGCTCATGCCGGTCTTCTCTTGTAGGAGTTCTTCTCACAAGGTGGATCTACATGTCTTTGTGGTTCTGTCAAGTCATGGTCTTCATGGTCTTCTTGGATCACTTATTTCATAGTTGTATCTTTGGTTTTGGGAACTTCGGGTTCTTTAGTTTCTTTGGTGCGGAAATGTCTTGATCTGCTGTAGGATGAGTCTTCATCAAAAGTTACATCTTGGTTGGTCTTGATCTTCTTTGAATATTGGAAAGTATCTTCTGTAAGCTTTTGATGTGTTACTATATCCAATGAATATGCTTTTCTTTCCAAAATGATCTAGTTTTGTTCTCTTTTCTTTTGGAACATGTATGTACACAGGGAAACCGAATATTCAGAAATGACTGACTTCTGGTTTCTCTCTTGAGAAGGCTTCTTCTGGAGTCTTGTTATCCAAGACACGATGAGGTGTTATGTTTTGTACATACACGGTTGTTCTTGCGGCTTTTGCCCATAAGTGCATTGGAAGGTCTTGGTCATGAAGCATCGTTTTTGCTGCTTCCATTATCGTATTGTTTTTCCTCTCTACAACGCCATTTTGTTGAGGATTGTAGGGAGTACTCAACTCCCTCTTAATCCCATTTACTTATTGTTTTTCCTCTCTGCAACGCCATTTTGTTGAGGATTGTAGGGAGTACTCAACTCCCTCTTAATCCCATTTTCTTTGCATAGGTCTTTGAACTCTTCTGAAGTGAACTCACCGCCATTGTATGATTGTAAAGTCTTGATTTTCCTATCAGTGTGATTCTCTACCAAGGATTTGATTTCCTTGAACTCGTTGAAAACATCATCTTTGTTTTTCAAGAAATAAATCCATGTTTTACGAGAATAATCATCTATGAAAGAAACATAGTATGCATACCTGCTTAAGGAGTTGGATGACATGGGGCCGCATACATCTGAGTGTATTATCTCCAAAATTTCTTTCGCCTTGCTTTCACTGCTAGGAAATGGTTTTTTAACATTCTTCCCTTGTGCACATCCTTTGCAAATGCCTTCATGTTTTGCTTGAATCTTAGGTTGACCTGATACTGCCTTGCTTGCAATTGGTAGTGCTCTATAATGTACATGTGCAAGTCTTTGGTGCCATAGTTTGCTTGGTTTCATAAAGTCATGAACCAATGCTTGTTCTGTTTGTTCCTTCAACTTGTATAAGCCTCCCTCTTGCTCTCCAATTACTGTTGCATTATCTATTGTCTTGCCTCTTGGCCATATGAGTACTTGGCCATCAACAAATGTAACACGAGATCCTTTAGCATCTAGAGCTGATATGGAGAGGAGATTATTCTTCAAACCTGGTACATAGAGAACATCCTTCATGCCCTTTCATCTTAAGTACAATTAATTATGTTTTACTATTTAATTATTTAATTATTATATTTATTTATGTTCCTTACATTGCCTTCCCCTTCAGGGAATCTTTGTCCTCAAAGATGTATTGAAATTAATGTCTGATTTACTTTAATCTGTTGTCTCAATATCCTTTCCCTTTTTGTATTTGCGACATTTGAGGAAATGAGCCGATACGAGTTATGGATTCCCTAGGAGAATTGCCGTATCGTATCTATTGTGGTCCATCCTAGATCTATTTTAATTGGAGCTCTGAGATCTTTTTGTGGGACAATTCGTCTCAATTGTTGCTTAGTTTGTTGATATTTTCGCATGTCCACATAAGTCTTCTGTGAATATCCATTTTGACCCTGTCGTTGGTCAAAATGATGATTATAATTAGGTTGTCTGTAAGGTGTAGGTGTTGTTTGTTTTTCTTTCTTTTGGACTGCGGCGAGGACTATCTTCACTTCCTCGTTTTGATTTTTGGGTGCATTTTCCTGGATTTGTGCTTCTTGGTTCTCCAGTAGATTGTTATGATTTTGAATCTCTTCGATTCTTTCATCTTGCGATTTTTTTTTAGTTTGTAACTCCTTGATTTGATTCTATAGTTCCTGATTACGATTAATTAGACACTGGTTTTCTTCTTGCTTTTCTAGTATTTTTCCTTCGAGGTCTTAATCGAAGTGTTCCTTCTTGCTACTGTTTTTCAATTTTTTGATTTTTGTAATCAATGTTTTGTTATGATTTCTTATTCTGAAAATTTCTTCAGAATTGTTGGATACTGTTTTATTACTCTTTGCGATTTTTAGCTTGTGTTCTTTTTTAGAGTTGCTTTTTTTGTTGTTGAAGAGCTTTTATCAGTTGTCGATACTAGTCGACCACTGATTCTTGATCTTCTAATTTCTGTCATATGTGCGTCAGTTCTTCATCTTTAACGATTTTGTTCAAGCGTATTATTTCTGCTTCGTAATCACTTATTTCTTTCTTTATATCTTGATTTTTTTGTCTCTGATTGAAATCACTTTCGTCTTTTAATTTCTCAATTTGGGCAAACAATTTTTCTATATGATTTTTTTGGTTTGAATTTTTTTTTCCTTGAGCTCTTTTTGCATCTTATGTAATTTAATGATTACTTTCGATTTTGTATTCATGTCTTGTAACTCTTCATTGTCTCTTTGATAACATTTTTTTTTGTAAGCAAGAACACACAAAACCAACATTAAACCAACATTAAGTCTCCTTCTATTACCAGCATTAAACCAACACACAGATAATTACATCAAAAACCAAGCTCTCCCATTTATGGGAAAACAAGCTTGGGGATCAATCTGGCAGTCTCCCTCGAAAGGAAACAAGACTAAACCAGAAAGATCTAGAAGTCTTAAGAACTCTTAACGAGGTTTCAGACATGAAAAACAGAAAAGGTGACCCAGTTTGTAGAAATCAGAGACAAAACAGATAGACAGACACTACCAAGGAACCTGTTCATTCGAAAAGATGCTCATGAGGATCGAGCTTTAACCCCAGCTTCTTTGCTATTTCAGCTTGATTGTCCATTATCTTATTCAGGATAAGCATCATTTGATCTTGCTGCAGAAGAATTTTCCCGTGCTGCTCATTCTTTTCGACTAGCGTTTTACCCTGATGAATTTTTGCGACAATTGAAGCTCCAACGACTTCTGGTAAAGGGCGAGTCTGCCCCTGGAGGTGGCAGGGTCCGACAAAATCTCCTTAAACTCTTTCCTAATTTCTTCCGGACCCAGGCATCTGCAGACCGAAGCAGCCTTTTGCTCAGCTTCATGAATGGTTGCGTGAATTGAATCCGGGAATTCTTTCTGGAACATCTTGCACTTCTCCACAATCGTCTTCTGGAAACGCAATGGGGGTGCCATTGGCTTATGCAAATCAAACCCCTGCGATGAAGAGGCAGAGCGAGTGAGCTTGCGAGGAGGCATGGGAGCAAGCTGTGAGGCCGCGAGCGAGCACATAAAAGGAGAAAACACAAGAGGTAGGGGAAACACTCAGCGGAGAACACAAGATCAAGACAGAGGAGGCAATAACACTCACCCACTGCCAATTTGAGGGGGAGAGGTATCCAACCACCAGAGGAAAGGAAGATCCAACAAGAGCTGACGGACTACTAACAGGAATAACAAACATGAAAATAGAAACCAAGCCAGAACTTACCACCTCCAGACAACTATACAAAGTTTTAGAGGCAAGCCCATAGAGCAGCCACGACGAAATTAGAGCATTCTCCCATAAAACTGAGTTGATGATCCCTCATGACAGAGCAATGCGTGTCCTTCCCCGAATTCAGACTGTGACCTGCCATGATTTTCCAAATGTGCGAGGAGGTATCAGTGCCCTGATGGTTTGTACCACTGTCAATTTGCTCCATGATTGCCCTGCAGAGAAGCGAGATAGACAAAGCCTTCTTCACATGCGAGCAGTTAAATCGCATGCTCCTGGGGTGAGTAGTGGACGCCGTCAAAGGGTCTGCTTGCCACGTGCCCCTCAATTTCTCCTGAAACCATGTCATATAGCACCCGCGGTGGGGGAGGTCTCTCCTGATCCCTAATATGAAGAAGTTGATCTCTGAGAGGTTGTATCAAGAGCTGAGCCCAATTATGATTGAGAGGCTCTGAAGTAGTATCCTCTCCAAAGTTAGCAAGATGATCTGCGAGCTTGTCACCTGATATTCTGATGTGATTCGCTTGGAGGACCTAGAGGTGGGATAGGGAGTCACGTAATCTTTCCTTCAGAAAATTAAGACACCATTGCTTTGATAATTTTCTCGAAGGGGTTCTGATTGTAAGCTTTTGGACCATGCGTATCATAATTTGAGAGTCCCCTTCGATAATCATAGAGGTCCAATTCCGCCTCCTGGCAATGTTGAGGCCAGTGATCAAGGCTAGCAATTCAACCACGTTGTTAGTGGAGGAGCCAATGGAATCTGCAAAGACATGCAGGATTTCACCTTTGTCGTTTCTGAAGGCCCCACCGATGCCAGCAGGCCCAAGATTGCCCTTGGAGGCCCCGTCAAAGTTCAGCTTAATGAAAGGAGATAAGGGGGGGGGGGACCAGCTGGAGGGAATGATGGCCTTGGGAATCGAAGAGGAACAGATAGGGCTAGGGGAGGGAAAGCAAAAGTTCCAACTACGAAGGATGAAGGACTCTAGAGGGGAGCTAGCCATGTCAGAGTCCACCTAGGAACGAAGCTATAGAGTTTCTAGGAGATTTGATTTAATGAGCGTGAAAACTCTATCTAGAGAAGATGATTCATTTTTGAAAATCCTTTTGTTTCGCTCTTTCCAAAGGTTCCAGAGGGTCAGTCCTGGAAAAATGGTCTAAAGTAAGTTGAGGAACGAACTTGTGAAAGGATGAGGATGCCAGTCATGGATGGTGTTCCTTAGATCATTAAGGCTTCTATTAGATCTTTTGAATAAGCTGATTCCCTAGTTCCAGATTTGCGAAGCAAAGGAATAGCGATTTAGGAGGTGTTCCATAGTTTGTTCCTCAAGGTTACATAAAGGGCACTTGGAAGGTCCTTGAAAACCTCGCTTGCTGAGCTGATCCTAGGTGAGAATCCTTCCATGGATGATTAGCCAAATAAAGGTCTTGACCTTCGGCCATAGGTTTGGGTTCCATATTTTGTCCCAAATCTTATCGATCTGATTGTCTTGTAACAGATTCAATAGCTTATAAGCTTCTTTGACTGTGAAGTAACCTTTGGGTTGATAACCCCATCTTAGCTTATCCGGAGTTCCTTGGATTAGTATTGTCCTTGATATTAGTTCTTTCCAGAAGTTGTCATCTTCTTGAAGAGCTTCCCTGCCGCTCCATTCGCTCTTCGGGATCCAAGAGTTCCAAATGCTTTGAGGTTGGGGCTGGATCCAGTAGTGTGCCACCTTTTCTTTTCCTGCTAGCTACATGCTGGTTTGCGTGTTAAGAGTGTTGGCTTGAGCTTGTAGTGGAGGGAGTTGTTGCCAGGTATCCTCCCAGAACAGAGCCGTGTTCCCATCTCTGATCTCCCAAAAGCTGTGGGAGCGTATGAGATCTCTTTGGACTTTGGCAGCGTTCCATATGACCGATCCATCCTCTAAGTCATCGGATCTGATTAGATCCTCCTGATTATTATCTTTGGCATACTTGTCTCTCCAAATTGTGGTCCAGGGGATATTAGGTTCCGTGATACAACACCACCAAAGCTTGGAACATATGACCTTGTTAAGGATGCAAGGATCTCTGAGACCTAGACCACCCACATTTTTGTCCTGGTAGAGAGTTTTCCAAGAGACAAGCGGCCATTTTCTTTGAAGAAGAGCTCCTCTCCATGGGAAGCTGCGTTGAAGGTTCCTGATGGATTTGAGTATGTTCTAGGCTGCAGCCATGACGAAGAATAGGTAAAGGGGCATGGCTTGGAGGACAGATTTTAGCAGAATGAATCGACCCGAGAAGTTAAGGGCTCTGAAGGTCCAGGAAGGGAGTTTAGACTCTAGCTTGGTAAGGAGATCTTTCCAAGAGGCATTTTTCAGGGGCGAGTCAATAAGAGGGGCTCTCAGAAACTTGGCCGGAAGGGAGCTCTTTTGAAAACCAAGAATCCTGGTGATTTTTGAGCTGGATAAAGAGAGGGGTATTGGAGAAAAATACCTGAGACTTGGAACAGTTAATGGACATACTTGACGCCTCCTTGAAGGTGCTTAGGATGCTTTGGAAGGATTTTGCCTCCCGGACTAAGGCATGTCCTATCATCATTGTATCATCAACAAACTGCAGGTGAGAGTGATTTTTTTCCGGAGTTGTCTAGCTGAAGTCCTTAAACCTGATTATCCTGTACTCGCGCGTTGATAAGTCTACCTAGGCCTTCTACCATGATGATGAAAAGATAAGGAGATAGGGGATCCCCTTGTCTAATCCCTCTTGAGGCTGAAAAGGTGGTTGAGGGAGATCCGTTGATAAGAATAGAAAAAAACGCAGAAGAAACCAAAGCAAGCACCCAATTAGTCCATGTGGTTGAAAAGCCAAAGGCCACCAACATTGCTCTGAGGAGTTTCTAGCTGATTCTATCAAAGGCTTTAGCCATATCAAGTTTTAAGAGCATTTCGGGGAGCAGGAGGTTTTAAGAGAATGAATTGCTTCATGGGCCGTAATAATGCTGTCCAGGATTTGCCTCCCTTCCACATATCCAGTTTGCTCAGGGGAAATGATATGCGGGAGAATGGGTTTTAATCTAAGAGCAATGATTTTGGAGATGATCTTGTAAATCACATTGCAGAGGGATATTGGTCAAAAATTTGAAGGCTCAGCTGGCTTATCAGTGTTGGGGATGAGGGTAAAAAAGGTGGCATTGAGGGCTGGAAGAATTGATCTTGATTTTATAGCACTCTCCACAACTTCCCAAACATCTAATTTGATAATTTCCCAACAAGCTTGAAAGAAATCAGCGGTGAAGCCATAGGGACTTGGGGCTTTACCTGTCTTCATCCCCATGTATGCCTCTTCAACCTCTAGGAGGGATATTTCTTGAGTTAGGATGAGATTCTGCTCCTCTGAGACCAGTGATGGAATGTGCTGCAAGATGTGATTGATGGCAGGAGTGCGGTCTTCTAGGGGCTCTTTGAGAAGCTCAGAGTAGAATTTGATTAACTCAGTTTCGATTTCCTCCTTGGTTTGAAGAATATGCCCTTGGGAAGAGGTGAGTCTAGTGATTCTGTTATGTTGTATTCTTTGGAGCCGTTGTTCATGATAAAGCATCCTTGTAACCTAGGGTTTGGGGTTACCAACTTACTACTAACCTTGTAGACACTCAGCTTCACCAGAGAATGGAAAGGGAATAGGAAGAAAGTCTTGACTTACTCGATTACTGATGGTTGATCCAAGCTTGATCTTCTCCCGCTCCTCTTCTCTCCAAAAATTCCAAGGATGCACCATCTCTTTCACCTGCAAAGAGAAAATCTTTCATGTAATATCTCATGCATGTATATATTATAGGTTAGATAAACAATATAACAAACATATAATCAATTACATTCATTAACCACAATACATGAAATAGACTCAACACAAGGTTGGAAGAAGAATTCTCTTTATTAACAATCAGTGAATGAGATAAGAGTACAACCCAGCTTCTGAGACAAGGACTCCTCTGCAACCAAAGGACTTTGAGTTCTGCTGCTCCAAGACTTCTAAAGATATACTACCAGCATAACTTTGCTCTCCAATATTGATTGATTATTACCCACCCCAAGGCTTCTATTTATACTTTGGGAAATAGAGTAGTTTCGAAGGTTGGGGTGGTTGAAATAGTTGGGATAGTTAAAGATTAGGGCCCAACTAATCTCATATAATCATGTTTTATATTTTTTAAAGCCAAACTAAGATATACGCGACTATTGATATAGGCAACCTGCGTATGATACACGAGTTGCTTAAAGGAAACCCGTGTACGCTGGTATACGCGGGTTGCAATGCAAATAGTCGCGTATAGTACACGAGTTGCAATGAAGATAGTCGCGTACGCAACTCAACACTTAGAAAAATCTATAGCAAGTTGGTTTAAGAGGTAAATGCATCCCAAATCATGCCCATCTATAGTGCTTTGGCAAACTTCAATCCTAATTTGTCCTTTTGTGTACCAACATAAAGAATGTCGGCACTCGGACGGAGAAGTGCCATTTGGGTTGATAACAGATGCCCCCTAATGTGTGAGGTCAAAGGGAAGCGATGGCTGAAATACATTATAATCATTATCTTGGAGAACTCAAAGGTCCAATGGAGCAGATGAAGTACCTGAAACAAATACATAATAATGTCATATACAAATTCATATATGAGGATTCCATGTTCAATATACTGGAACGCTAGCTCCTTCACAATATTTGAGTACTTCATATGATACGGGTTCAAGACCACTTATATTACAAAGGTGGATCGAAGCCACAATATACAATAATGATGAGTCTTCAAAGATCTGGAAACTGTGTAAGTGAACACAACATAATCTTGCACAACTTAGGTTATAGATATGAACCTAAGGTCTTCGTCAAAAATCCAAAAGAACCAGTACAATCCAGGCCATGTGAATAGATGTTGTTGAAGTCGAACATGGATATGATTCAACAGATTGTCAACCAATAGGTGATAATTGACAACTAAAGCAAAGGAATTCACCAATAATGAAAGTGAATCCTGAGGTACTATTGTCAAAACTCTAGGTCTTCGTCGTCAGGAAGTGCTGATGAGAAACCATACTGTGATGATGAAAGCAATAGATCCTCCAACAGATCACAAAAGTGACTAGGAACTGGATACATTAGAGGAAATTTGAGGTCTAAAATGGACCTCCTAAGGAAAATAATAAAATAATAGTTAAAATAATAAAATAGGAGTTATAATAATAAAATAATAGTTATTAATTTTGGAGGAAGAATGAAAAAAATTACTTTTTTGTTCGTATTTTCGACATATCTCCTTGTGTTTTTGCTCAAATTCTGAGCGGGAGAGCTCGTTGGATGCGGAATTAAATTCCGCATCCAACGAGTACCCACACTGCATACTTTGGATAGACCCCTCTACCCCAAAAACAAGAAATACCTGAAAAATGTGATGATGATGTCATCATCACGTGTTTTCATGTATTTCTTGTTTTTGGGGTAGTGAGGTCTGTCAAAAGTATGCAATGTGGGTACTTGTTGTATGTGGAATTAAATTCCGAATCGAATGAGCTCTCCTGCTCAAAATTTGAGTAAAAACACAGGGAGATATGTCAAAAATACGAACAAAAAAAATAGTTTTCTTTTATGACAAATATGTCAATTCAACCATTATGGTTGACTCATTTTATTGAAATTCTTGAATTCCAACTCACAAAATTTATTGTTGGCACGTTTTCTTATAAGGCCCATTTTAAACCCCAAATTTCCTCTAATGAAGGAAGGGATATACAAGTAATATAAGATAGGACAATGATGGGATCATGATACAGATCAGATGCAGGGATAAATCCTTGAACAGTAAGCACGACACAGAGATGACCCAAAGCAACTTTTAACTTTGCAGATAATACAACTAGACTTATCTGTCATGTAGGAGACATGATCAAATTTTCCAGGTATAACAGATAAGTGGAGGAGTAAGAAACTCGAAGTGATAGCTGAACTGAAAGTGAACACTGAGACATGAGTATCAGAAAGTACAGAGAGTGCTATGTTCAAGCATGACATGCTGCCACCGACTGAGAATCAAAAGAAAACTTCTTCCTTATATTTCCTGTTAAATTTTAACGAGTCTAGGAAAGTCAACTCAAGTCTCTCTTCATTTTTGACAAGCTTGAAGAGAAGAGGGAATAATGCTTGATAATGTCATTGATTCGTGGATTTTATGAGCCCGAACTAGTACATGCTCACTTGGTGTTTTCATATTTAAAGAGTTTGAAAACTCCGAAGAAGACTCCAGGGGTGTCCTTTTTCGTCTAATTTAGTCTCCTGAGGCCAAAAAAGTATAAAACATACCACATAAGAACTCTCTCAAGTTCCGTAGAAGAAAAGGTGAACCTTTTTCGTACTTAGTCAGGGAGGTCAGAAAAATGTTGAATTACCACCTATCCAACGCTCCTTCGAGAGCAGCAGATAGCTTGAGTTTTACAAGTGTGAAGGAAAGCAAGATCATTCGGAAAGATCCATTTGAGTACGAGAAATGGGGCTTACAACAATAAACTCGATGTTTTGTTCTGGGTGTTTAACGAGCATGACAAAGACATAAAGTACACTCGAAATCTTTTTCATGTTTAGGTCTAGAGCATGAAAAAGAGAAAACTAAGCTCATACCGGGTGTTCTTTTTCTGTAAATTTAGTCCCTTAGGTCCGGAAAAGTGATAAACCTATGCCTAAGAGTACTTTTCTCAATTCCGTAGAAAAGAGAGTGATCCTTTCTCGTATTATTCCACATGGTCCGAGAAAGAGATAACCTACCACCAATGTGGATTCCCATTCACATATTCTTAACGAGCCTGAATGGACAAATTTACTCGGCAGTCAAGTCTATTTTGAGGAGTTAGATCTGGGCCTAAAGAAAATCCATAAGAGCGGGGAGTCTTTAAAATGATAGCTTGTAAAAAGAGACCAAAATGAGGCTCAATTTGGCATGAAAAATAGCTAAGAAGACTCCCCTGAACCTATGACAAATGCAACATGAGTACCAAAATACAATAAACGTGATCTAATCTAGGGTAGTCATGTAAGGAAAGCCTTATCCACGGAAGAACAATGGCACAGACAAGGTACTAATGGTTAAAATACCATAGTCCGTGGTCAAAGTAGTATTTCTAGGGTTAAGACGGATTATGTATAAATGCAAAAATGCATATGAATGACCAAAATCCTATGCTATATGAGCGAAAAACAACTTCAAGTGACCTTAGACCTGTTACATTGAAGAAAAAGACATGGTATTAGTTTGATTTTTATAAAAAAATATGAACTATAGGTTAAAACCCACTTTTGAAATAATATTTCTATAAATAGTTCAAAATAGAAATAAAAAACTCACCATTTGACTTTTTAACCAAAATAGACAAGTTTTACCTCTGCCTTTAATTGCTCGTTGTGGACAACTTTGTGGACAATTCTCAAAACCGCAAGTGCTAGGTAAATCTACTCTCCATGCTCTTTCATTTGATCCAAGCAAATTTTAATTTTTGGAAAAAAATTGATATTTTCAACCATCCTCAAAGCAACTACGCTGTGTACGCGGGTATGGTATATCAACAGTCGTGTACACACGTTCTGTATGCGGGTTTCCCGAAAGCAAGCCGCGTACACTGCTCGAGGTATGAAAAGGCTATGTAGGGCCAAAAATCAAAGTTTTTCTATGAATTTAATGTTTGATCCTTGGTTTATTATCAGATTGAAACATGGTGCAGGAGTGGAGGGAGAGGGAGCATGAAGACATGGACCAATAAGTTCTACGAAATTCCCCCATGGTAAATGCTTTGCGGCAAAGTGGGTTGCTGAAATTCTTATGTACCTCACCTATGCGATCCAATGTCCACCTATTAGAGTTTATGATAAACTATTGGGATCATGATCTTGGTATGTTTGACCTACAAGGCGAGTTTCTAGAGATTACCTTGGAAGACATCTACTTTATCTTTGATTTGTCACGACGAGGAGCTCCGATTAACTTGGAAGGTACCGGTAGAGGTGGTGACCTTCTAAGTGTGTAGAACTACATTGATGCGTACCCCGGTACTCAAAATAGGGGTAGTTGCATCCCTATTGTTCATATTCACAGCTTGCCATTACAGGTGTTGGCAAGTACTATAGTGAGGGTTGCAGGGTCATCATCACTTCACCTTGCAACTCGAAACCAAATGAGACTTGCAGTGGACTGTCTACAAGGAGCCCTATATGACTGGTGTTCGGGAGTGATCCTGATAATGAGGAAAAAACTCTTTGATTGTAAAAGAGGCCGATGGAAAAACTTCGGTTATTTTAGCATATTGGTGGCCTTTTTCTTTGAAATGGTGCCCGGTTTGAGTCCTGCAGTACCACTACCAGTTCGTTCTCTCTGTTAGCCTAGACTAAGTAGGTGGGGGGAAATCTTCCTCCGCCAGGGAGGTGGTGGATCGGTTCAGAGTGTATACGACGACGACTTCTACTTATGGTGGGGGTGACAGCTACCAACATTGGAACAATTTCCTTATGTTGGGATAGATTTCCGAGGTGACACCGACCTTGTCCTCCCTCCTAGAGGAGCATGGGGAGCGTCAGGTGTTTTTGTTTTCAAGTTTTTAAATTTTTATGAATTTCAGTCATAAAAGATATATACATATGTATAAGAGTTTTTAATCCTATAAAATGTTAAAATACAGATATTGGACCAGTCCGCCCTACTGGGCATCCACGTATGTATGTGCGTCTTGTGGCGGGAGAAGATCATGGCTTGATTAGGGTTCTTGAGGGAAAGCTGGCCAGGCTTACCCAAAGAGTACCTACTTTGCATATTGAGCATATCCCTGTCGTTATGCAGGATTTAGTGGTTGGTATACCACTTGTCTGGATACGCCTTATGAGGCGGGTAGCTAGAGCAGTACTTGTGTACATTGACGCCGTTGAGGCTGCTGCAGCTGAGGAAGCTGAAGAAGCCCGAGAACAGGGTGACCAGGATGATCAGGGGGACCAGGGTGGTCCAGATGACTAGGGTGGCCATGATGACCAAGGTGGTCAAGCTTAGACCTAGGAGCATTTTATGGACTTCGATCCATTTTTTGTATATTATACAGTTATGACTGGATCCGAGGATCAGAAACTGACCTATCTATATGGACAAATATTCACACACACACACACAGACATATATATTGCCAGTTTTATTTACATGTGTTTTGTAATGTATATGTTGTATATTTTTATGCAAAATGTGTTTAGTGCCAGTCCAAGATATAATTAGCATATGCATCAGTTAATGAATTTTGATTTCTTGGAATATGATTGAATGTAATAAACTCAAAATTTCTTTGCAATAACCTAACTTGCATAAACTGACGTAGTAAAATAGGGTTCCGCATCTGATAAGCTCGATTGAGCTGGGAAACCACTAGTTGAGAGTCAATTCTAACTTCCAGCTAGGTGATGCCATGTGACAAAGCATCCCATAAAAGCTCAATGACAGCCCTGTATTCGGCCACATTATTGGTAGCAGGACCTAGGCAAACGTCTCCAGAGGCAACTCATTGTCCTGAGGGTGAGTAAATGACCCATGTAGCTGAAGCCATGTTACAAGTGTGGCGACTAGCACCATCTCCAAAACCTACGAACCACTCGAAAGACATCTGTAAAATCCAATAGATGGTATAAGAACACAAACCGACAAACTATTGTACATAAAATACATACAATAAAAATACAGGAAAAGCGCTAAGCCTAAGCATAGCACTTTTTCAAGTAGAGCCCATTTCTAGGCTTCTAGGCTCAGACAACTTATTCCCCTCGAAACCTGTTAATTCATATGCACCTTTCCTCAAAACTTTTGACACGACATAAGGTCCTAACCACATAGACCTGAATTTCCCTGCCCCCAGGGGTTCTTTGTCTTGATCCCAGAGCAAGACAAGCTCCCCTTCAGAAAAAATCCGAGGTTTGACCGATTTATCGTATTGATTTTTGACACTATTTTTATGAGCCTCGTTTGCTGTCAACGCATATCTACACTGCTCATCTAGATGTTCTAAGTGTAACAAACGTTCTTCCAGCTCAATCGTATTAGGTAACACATGAATAACAATCTTTAAGGATGAGATTTCACATTCAAACGAGGTTACTGCTTCCACTCCATGAACGAGTTGGAAATAAGAGAACCCTGTAGCAGTTTTCACATTGGTTCGATAAGCCCAAAGTGCAGGATATGGGATGATGTGCCAATTGGAACGCGCTGCATTAATAGTGTGCTTAAGAATAGTCTTCAAGGTTTTATTTACAGCCTCGACTTGACCGTTCGTTTGAGGGTAGAAAGAAGATGAATGCTCTTGTCTAAACCCTAGCATAGTGGTCAATTCAGTCATCATACTATTTTGGAAGTGACTTCCATGGTCAGTGAAAATCTCTTTAGGGATACCAAATCGTGCGATAATTTGGTTGAAAACGGAAAAACCTGGAGTTTGCCCGTCAGCTTTATATGTGGGCATTGCCTCTTCCCACTTCGTGAAATAATATACAACGACAATGATATGTTTTTGCTCCCCAATTGAGACTGGGTTGCACGTCACGTAATCTATCCCCCACTTCGTGAAGGGGCCCACTGAGATGATGGGAAATAACGGAGCAGGATGCGCCCACATCTTTTTGGTGTAAACCTGACAAGGATGACAACGCTTCATTGCTTCCACACGATCTTTAAAGATCGTGTGCCAGAAATAACCGGCACGTAAGATCTTTTGGGTCGTTGCTAACCCAGATAAATGACCCCCACACACTCCACTATGGGAATCATTTAGGACAGTCTCTGCTTCTTCGTGAGTAAGACATCGATGCAAAACATAATCTACCCCCCTACGATATAAAGTATCTCCAATAATGAGGTAGTTTTTGGCATGTACACGTAGTTTGCGCCATTCTTCCCACGAGAAGGCTGTAGGGTACTTCAAAGTTTGGAGATAGACAAGTATATCTCCGTACCAAGGGTCAGAGGTGGAAATAAAAAAGATATGCTCTTCTGGGAATGATTCTTCGTCAATGGATACATCTTCCTCAACCGGAAAATCTACGATAAGCTCAACAAAAACTAAGGATTTTTTGGATTTGGCTGATTGGAAATCTAAGTTAAACTCCTAAAGAATGACTATCCATTTATTGAATTTGCCTCCAACTATCCGTCGAGACAAAACATATTGGAAGGGATTAACATCCGCCACTACCGTCGTGGTCCTCAGCAAGATTTAGTGACGCAACCTCTGAACAGCATACACAACTGCCAAGGCCAACTTCTCGACGTGGGAATAGCTAAGTTCAGGGCTAGCTAAAGCTCGGCTAGGATAGTAGATGACATGCTCTTGGTGCTTATCGTCCTCCTAGACTAGTACTACCCCTATTGTCGACTCAGATGCGGCCAGATACAATATAAAATCATGAGAGTAATCTCGCGGGTGCAATAATGGTGTCGACAACAAAGCTTTCTTTAATGCCTCGAATGCAAGTTGTGCTATTTCATCCCATACAAATGGGGTGTCCTGTTTCAACAGGTGTATGAAACCTTTAGTAATCTTGGCATAATTTATAATAAAATGTCGAAGGAAGTTGGACTTCCCTTGCAGGCTTTGAAGCTGCTCGATAGAACGAGGAGGAGGCAGATTTACTATGGCCTCAACTTTTAAAGGATCCACTTGAATACCTTTGTTGGAAACAATGAATCCGAGTAGTCTCCCCGACTCGACACAGAAAACACAAGTGGATTCAAGCAAATTTTGTAATATGTGCATCGTTCAAAGATTAAACGCAAGTGATCTAGGTGACCGATCCTCTTACGAAAATGTGTTGGCAGATCATCAAGGTAGGGTTCGACAATGGCTTTAACGTCATGAAAGGCAAAATTCATTGCGCGCTGAAAGGTAGCCCCTGCATTTTTCAATCCAAAGGGAATTTTCTTATACGCAAATGTACCCCAAGGACATATGAAAGCTGTTTTATGTTGGTCTTCCAGTTTAATTTGGATTTGATTATACCCGGAGAAACCATCCATAAACGAAAAGACTTCACTTCCCGCACAGGCATCAATGATTTGATCTATGAATGGTGTGGGGTAGTTATCCTTAGGACAGGCTTTGTTTAGATCCTGAAAGTCAGTACAAACGCGTATAGTCCCTTGATTTTTGTCGACAGGAATGGGGTTGGGTACCCATTCTGTCAAAGCTATCGGGTAAATGAAACCGACTTTCAACAGTTTTTCAACTTCAGCCTTAACAGCTGCCGCTTTACGCGAATTGACAGGTCAACTTTTTTCGAATGGGCCTAGCATCAGGGTATGTTCGGATTTCATGCTCGACTATTGATAGATCTATGCATGGCATCTCCTCATATGACCAAGAAAACACGTCGTGGAATTCCTTAAACAAGGCTGTATAGATCACAATCTCCTTTGGAGAGCAGTTTGCACCGATGTGTACATTTTCCAGAACGTTTGGGTTTGCAGAGATGTTGATAGGAATAGTAGCAAAAATGTTTGCTATATTCCCCTCAGCAAATATTCCTTCCCTTGGTAAGGGATTAATAGGTGTATCAACATCACCTCCCAGACTCATATGGAACTCCTGGTTCTTAATCTTGCTCAACTCTGGAAGAAAATAGGATCGATGGTGAAGATCTTCGCAGATCTTATCTCATCTGCACATAGCTTCTAGAATGGCTTCATCAGAAGGCAAAACCATATCTAAGCAGTCTCTAGAATGCAAAGAGTTCTCCGCCAAAGCAGGCATCTCACTAGGCGGGACAACTCTGTAACACCTCTAAATCCGACATTGCACAAGGAGTCTGGGCTAAATCTTCAACTACAGAGTAGTTGGCTGCAGCCCTAGCATTGGGATTGTGCAAGGTTTTCTTGAAGACACCTTTCGGTATCTTGGGCATAGGTTCGGCAAGTTTTTCAATCGTGAGAGGGTTGGAAGTTTCACCTATCGACTTACCCTTCTCCGAAGCCTTTGTCTCATAGTTCTTGTTCCTAGTCTGGAGTAAAGTTTGGGATCGAACTATGTTGATATAATTAGGGCCAGGAGCATTTGGGGTGCCCCCTGCTACATTTGAAGCTAAAGCAGAATTCTGTCCTTGGGGAAAATGATCCTTCAGGACAGCTGGTTGTTGGCCTTTTAGCAGCTTCTGAGCTTGTTCCATAAGGAGACATTGATGGGTCAAGTGATCTTCATGGCACAACTTACATGGGATTTTCACCTTCTTCTTTTCTTTTTTGCCCCCATCAGCATTGTTTGTGGGTTTTTGCTTGTTTTGGTTTCCCTCACATTTTTTTCCTTTCTTCTTTTTCCCACCGGGCTGCTGATTGCCCTTTTGAGAGGATTGTGCAAAAACATTTGCATTCTGGGGTGAGGGGGTAGCCTTTGCTGCCTCTGTCGTAGAATGTTTGACAGACAACTCATGGAGCTATTTAGCCAAAGACTCTACAGTGGGAGATTTCACAGAACCAACCACACCATCGACATGGGGTCCAGACTTAGGTTTCTCTACATTATGTGTTGGCCTCGATGCATCAGGGATGATCTCATATAAAATCCCAGATTGAGAATATATCAAATCTAGCTGCTAGGCCTTGAGTATAGCTTCTTCCTCATTGGTCACTCCTGATGTAGATACATCCTTAGATATATATGGCAATAGGGATTTAAGGAACCATTCTAGTAAAAACTAGGGAGGAATAGTGGCTTTAATAAGGCTCTTTTGTCTTCTCCACTCTTGGATGTGATCCGAAATATGAGTGGCCTTGTCCTGCCGAAAGGTAGACAACAAGTCTGTCTCGAAATCATATCGAACAGGAAGTTGGAAGTGACTAAGGAATACATTAGCCGAGTCCCAAAAACTATCAAATGCAGTAGAAGGCAGTTCAATGTACCATTTTGCTGTAGTACTGGCTAGAGTTCTTTGGAATAGTCTCAACCGAACTGTATCGTCATTCAGTGAGTTGGAAGAGCACCACAAATGGAAAGTGGTGACATGAGCTCCTGGATCATCACCAACTTTTCCTTCGAATTTTGGGATATTTGAGGGCAGCTTGGTAGGAATGGGTGGCCAGGAGGAGTTATGTCTCACCGGGTCATACATTAGTTTCGACAAGTCTGGCAAGTTTAAAGTTGTCAGGAAAGGGAGCTTGGGTCTAACCAGAGCATTAAAAGTACCAGCTTGGGGATTAGAGGGACTTGCCCCCATGTTCCTACATGTGAAGGCGGGGTTTCCCCCTGTTGCTGGTTGCGAAGTGGTTGGCCCACTTTGGAAATGATTCCACCCATAAGCCAGTGGATTGTTTATGTGCAGTGCAGTGTATGAGGTTCTAGCTGCTCCAGTCGAAGTTGGGGTTTGAACACAAGAGCAGGTATCCCTCCGCTAAAAAGCGAGAAAGGAGAGATCGTGAACAGAGCTGAAACTGGAGTTTGAAAACCTTGACCATAAGGATTAGGGTTTCTGAACTACATCCCTACATATGCAGGTGTATGACCCACATATGAAGTGGATGGGGGAATGTGCCCCCCATTCCAAGGAAAACCTTGGAAAAATGATGAGGATCCTATAGGACCACTTTGAGTAGTGTGTGCGAAGGAAGTAGGAACCGAAGGTACACTAGGAATCCTAGTGACTCGCCAGAAGTACTTGCTAAATTTGTGGGAGTCGGTGGTTGAACCACCCAGCAAATTGTAGTTAAAGGTGTAGTAGGTATACTTTTTCTAGGGGCACCGACCGGGGGAGGTGGCACCCCTTTAGCTGGAACGGCTGAGGTGGAAGTAGAAGAACTTTCTCCTACAGTAGACATTAGTCTGCCTAGAGGGACACCAATCATGGGTGAATTGAAAGGAAAAACCTGAACGATCACATGATTGTTTAAGTCAGTTATAGGTGAATTAAAGTTCCTTGCAAACTCGTCAGCCTGCAAGTCTTCTATCTCAACTATAGTTAAATCAAATTGGTTTGTCCTAAGTTTTGGTTCACCTGGAACTTCACTAACTCCTATCGGTTTGAAAGAACCGTCCGTGTCTAATCTCCGCCTTTGAGAGGGAGGTGGAGGTTCCAATGTGATAAGTGGAGGAAGGTTTTGCAACCTTCGTGACCTTCTGATAGATTGGTCCTCCATGATTGTAAATTTGACTCTTCACACCCTAAGGTCGGATAAACACAGAAAAACCATAGAGCAATCACTACAAAATTTCCTAAAGTCTCAACAATCACAAGGGGTATAAGATATGCTTTCCCGAAGAAAGCTGAGAGACATTTTCTTGGCGTCTTTGAAGAGGTTCTTAGACATAAGCGGAGGAATCACCCACCACCCTCCTACACTTTCAACAAGGGTTACCTTCCAAGCCCGTCCAAGGTGAACCAGAAATAGCCTTCCGGTTTACCTGTGTATAAACCCTAGATGTCAAAGAGACTAAAGGCTACCTTAACTATATCAATAGTTTGGGGGGACAGTTGCAAGCCTGATTCGTATGGATGGGCAGGGTAGCAAAGCTCGAAACTCTTTCTAGGACAGAATCCCCAGATGCGCAAAAACCTTGGTCTACGTTTTGACAATGAACCAGAGGGTTATCTCCTCAGTCCAAGCCTCCATGCGGCCTTGTGCTGAACTCCCGTTTGAGAGGAGCTTCCCAGATACTACCAACATAGAGAACGATTTACCTATTGATTGGCCAACTACGTCTGAATTTAAACACTTGTGGGGAGTTTACACTTCCTATCCCAAAATTCTAGCCTAAGCTAGTAGGTGTATGACCCTATAAAACAAAACTTACTAATAAATTTTAAATTATAGCGTTCATTTTAAGGGCTGTTCTTAGTCAGAAGGTAAGTGGCGTGAATGACTATGATATTATAGACTTGATAAGAAAAGTGAAAAGGTGCATAAAATGAATCCCAAAACAAATTACAACTACTTAAAACAAGCTTCTTTTCTTTTTGTAAATATGAACTAATGAAATTACAACTAAGTATGAGAAGACTAAGACTTATTTCTGTAATTTTTAAAATTTTATTCGAAAATACTGAAATTAAAACTACAATATGCAATTAAAATGCAAATGTTTCAAATGTTTTTCTTCACTTTTCAAATTCTACAAAAATTACCATGCACCTAAATGCAAAATTTCTTGAGTATGTTTGAATAATCAGACCATAAAGCAAGCAATATGAAGTATAACGGACTTGAAAGAAACAAATTCAACCACTTAAGGAGGAGACTTGGAAAACACCTAACTTGGGAAGAATCAATGAATAAAATCCACTGAAATCAGTAAAGGACAAGTGCCAAATTGACACTACTTGAAAGCAGTACAGAGTACAAGGTATCTAAAATCCTGATCACTGACTTAGATACACAGCACTGAACCTATCACCCAAACAGGAGAACCCACCTCAACTTGCTAAGTGAAATAAGACTCAAACAATAAAACTCAAAGGCTTATTGAAAAGCACAAAGCATGGTGTACAGGACTTTCAGACTTACAGGAAGATGCCAGCAACAGAAGACCTTAAAGCAGAGCAAAATCCAAACAAGACAGGGACAAGCAACCCTACTTAAAATTTTGTGCTTCTACAAGACATACGCGACTGTCTTATAAAGCAACCCGCGTACTGTACGCGACTGTCCTATAGAGAAACCCGCGTAGACAAGCTGCTGTATGTGACTGTGTAGCACAACAACCCGCGTACACAACAAAGGTTTTTCAAAAAAGAAAAAAATAACAAAGGTCTTCAAACACACTATTGCAAATCAAAGCCAATATAGACAACCACACACTAAATCAGAGCAAATACTGGGCAAGTATCTACAGGACTAACCCACAGCAGGCTGGACTCCCTAGTGGAGTCGCCAGTTCTGTTGTTCAGGATTAAGAACCCTTGTAACCTAGGGTCTGGGGTTACCAACTTACTACTAACCTTGCACACAATCAACTTTACTAGAGAATGGAAAGGGAATAGGAAGAAAGTCTTGACTTACCCGATTACTGACGGTTGATCCTAGCTTGATCTTCTCCCGCTCCTCTTCTCTCCAAAGCTTTCAAGGATGCACCTCTTTCACCTGCAGAGAGCAAATCCTTCAAGTAATATCTCATGCATGTATATATTAGAGGTTAGATAAACAATATATCAAACATATAATCAAATACATTCATTAACCACAATACATGAAATAAACTCAACACAAGGTTGGAAGAAGAATTCTCTTTATTAACAATCAGTGAATGAGAAAAGAGTACAACCTAGCTTCTGAGACAAGGACTCCTCTGCAACCAAAGGACTTTGAGTTCTGCTGCTCCAAGAATTCTGAAGATATACCACCAGCATAACTTTGCTCTCCAATATTGATTGATTATTACCCACCCCAATGCCTCTATTTATACTTTGGAAGATAGAGTATTTTCGAAGGTTGGGGTGGTTGAAATAGTTGGGATAGTTAAAGATTAGGGCTCAACTAATCTCATATAATCATGTTTTATATTTTTTAAATCCAAAATAAGATGTACGCGACTATTGATATAGGCAACCCACGTATGATACGTGAGTTGCTCGAAGGAAACCCGCGTACGCAGGTTGCAATGCAAATAGTCGCATACAGTACACGAGTTGCAATGAAGATAGTCGCATACACAACTCAACACTTAGAAAAATATATAGCAAGCTGCTTTAAGAGGTAAATGCATCCCAAATCATGCCCATCTATAGTGCTTTGGCAAACTTCAATCCTAATTTGTCCTTTTGTGTACCAACATAAAGAATATCGACACTTGGACGGAGAAGTGCCATTTGGGTTGATAACAGGAGCATTGAGTGATGAAAGAATTTGGTATTTCTTTCTCCTTCCTTGAGCCATTTGATACACGATTTTTGCTTCCAAAGCACTTCCTCTTACTGATATCTCTGGTTCAGCTGGTTTTGGAGGCTGTATTCCTGAAGCTTGAGATCCTCAGTGAAGCCTCAGTGAATGGGTTGAAACTGGATTATATTTAACTACGATTCTAAAAGGAGTTTATCTTCTAGAATATTTCCAAATTCCTTTCTGTTCCATTGCTTAATTTTCCCTTTTAGCAGTTTGAGTCTTTGTTGAAATTTCAACATCACAGATCCCTTAATGAGGTTTGAGTCCTCCCACCATTTCTTGACTTTGGCTAGAAAGTCAGGGTGAGATAACCAAAATTTCTCGAATCGGAAGGGTCTCCTATTATGAGGCCCATCCAAATTGAGGGTTAGGAAAATCGGCTAGTGATCAGAGCCCGCCGAGGGCAGAATGGAGGCCGAGAGGTTGATTTGATTTTGTAGAAGCGAGGAGGACGTGAGGAAGCGGTCTAGCCTGTAGGCGACCTGTCTATCTCCTCCTCTTCTGTTGTTCCATGTGAAGAGACCATTAATGGTTTGAATATCCACAAACTTGAGATCTTGTATGAGGGTTTGAAAGGCCTCACAATCCCTGTCCACTTTTCTAATACCTCCTTTTTTCTCACTGAGGGAGGTGATGATGTTAAAGTCCCCTCCTATTATCCAGTTTTTGGAGGGGATTTTATTTTGGAGCCAGTTGAGATGCTTTATGAAGCTTAATTTCTGCTCCATGTGCTGCGGTCCATATACATTAGTTAGAACTCCCCATGAATGGAGCCAGTAATTTTGAATCGTCCTGATAGAGTGTGCTGGGAAGAAAAGAAACCTTCGATATTCAGGATGTTTGGATCCCATATTATGGCTATTCCTCCTGCACTCCCTTTGGCATCCAAGGCTATGGCTTGCGCATTCCTCCAGCTTTTGTTGACAAAATCCATGAGCTTTTGTTCTGAGTATTTTGTTTCCTGTAACATGATGGTCGTAGGTTTCTCTATGAGAATCCTATTTTTGAAGAGACATCTTTTGGAATCTCCCCCAATTCCCTTGATATTCCAGGAAATGATTTTTAAATCCATTTAAACCAAGGGCGGGAAGTGTGCCTCAAGGTAAGCACTTTGTCTTGAGTTAACCAGAAAGGTACCCAATTCTTTGATGAGTTGTCTATTGGATTTCCCGCCTTTCTTTGGATTATCACTTTGGATTTTAGCGATGTCCCTTATTTTTTGTTGTTTCAGACCCAGAGTAAGTTTGCCCTGATCCTAGGCAGAAGTTACATTCGGTTGAGCTGTCTCCTTGGGCGAGTGTATATTCTTATAGAGATCTGCAAAGAGTTTTAACTGGTCAGAGGGTATGCATTCCACATTTCCATTCTTTTTTGCTTCATTCCAGACTGTTAGGTCAAGTTCCCCTAGTTCCATGTCTTCCCCTTCATTTTGTTCTCCATCTTCAATCATATTCCGTTCCACTTTAGCAATCTGCACCATGATGTCATCCCTAGAGAAGGGGGTCTCAGTGAGCAGAGGTTGGTCTTTGCAAAGGGAAGGCTTCGGATCCGAATGAGGCGAAGCACCTAAATCCAAACCGAAGTCAAGAGCGGCGTCATCTAGTGGTTCTTGGAGAGGAGTAAAGCAATTTTGGACCTGAGCATTCAGAGATTATGGAGGGTTTTGAGGATTTTTATTTTGTCTTATTCTACTTGCGGTCTTGGTAAAGCCATCCTCGTCCTTTTTGTCTGAGTAGTCAGGAGGGGGGGGGGGGTTTCACATTTAGAGGACAATCTCTAAAAAGGTGGCCATGCTCATGGCACTTCCGAAAGCGGAACGGAATGTGCTCATAATATAGAGTTTGAATCTATTCTGGATCTCTATGGCTGAGGCAGATGGCTTCTGGCAGCGTTGTCGAGATGTCTAGATAGAGGCAGATTCTCGCATACGATGTGTACCTTCTAGCTAGTGTGGCATCAGATATTTGTACAAAGGTTCCTAGGGTGTTTCCTATCCAGTTAGAGTTTCTGTGTTCCAGAATTCTTGAGGCAGAGAATAAAGACGAATCCATACCAGTACAACCTTGAAATCTTCTTTTTCTGGCGAGAATTGCTCCTTCCTGTTACAGATGTAGAGCCCTGCGGAGTGGAAGAAGTAAGGCCCTCCTTGGAAAATACGGTTCTTGTCCTCTGGGTTATGGAAAATGACAGTGAAAAATCCCTTGGACCCAAGTTTTAATTCACATTGCCCCTTAGGTTTCAAGGAGTTGAGAATCCATCCGGTCAGTGCCTTTTCCGTAGGCCAGATGCCAATGAATTCGTAGATAATAGCGTGGTCTTGCATAAACTGTATTTGTTCACCGACAAGAGTAGAGGTGATTTCATATCTAGACATGAGAAGCGATTTGGGTTTGCCTTTCGAGCTGTCGAACATGGGGCCTTCCATCGAATTCGCCTCAGCTGGAGGCAGAGAAAGGGGTTGAAGAGGGGCTTGAGAAGAGGAGCCGGTCCCCAAACCAACCTTCCCTTTATCATATAGACTTGGATTGCTTTTCGATGGAGAAATGACCAGGGGCAAGACCAAGGGGGGCTTGCGCAAGAGAGCAGAGATGAAAGAGGGGTTCCTCCTACCCCCACAGCTGGCCGCCATGGCGGTAGACAAGCCTGGAAGCTAACGAAACCCTAAAACAAGCAAACCCTAGCTGTGAAAGGTTGCAGAGCGAATCGTTAAACGGTTACTATTCGGTCCTCGCATAGTCAAATTTTTGTTGATCCATGCAACTTCATCTCTTCAATAACATTTTAACTTGGCTTCTAATTTCTCTATTTGTTGTTGTAAACTGGTTTCCATGGTCTCTGATTTTTTCGACATTAGATGGTCGTCTCGACTATAGATGGTCTTTGATTTTCTTGATTTTGTTCTCTTTGTATTAGGTTAAATAACTTTTTTTTTTCCAAAAATAATAAATATTTTAATAAAATAATAATAATAATAATTATTATTATTATTTTTTTTTTTTTGGATTTTTTTTTTATACTTTTATTTTTGCTCTATTTTTTTTCCAAAAATAAGTTTTTTTTATAAAAACTTATTATATATAACAATAATATTAATATTATTAAAATATAATAACTATTATGTGTATATATACATATATATTTTTATGATTTTTAATATAATAATATTATATTATATTAAAAAAAATACATAATTTTTTTTGTTTTGGTTTGTGGTGGAGGAGGCGGCGGTGGCGGCGCGAAGGGAAGAGTGGGGAAGAAGGGCTGTGTGTGGCAGCGGGGAGGGAAGAGCGAAGATGAAGGAGGTGGAGTTGACGACGCGTGAGGAGCAAGGGAGATGTGGCAGATGGAGGAGGTGGCAAAGGGTGGAATTGAAGTGCCGATTGGACGCGGACCAGGAGCTGGGCACTGAGCAAGAACACGAAGATGGAGGTGACATGGAGCAGGGATGTGGAGGGGTGGAAGGAGTGCGAGGAATGGAGATGGAGAGGGCGGTGAAGGGAGGTGGAGCAGCGGCGTGAGGAAGATGGGAAGGGAAAGGAGCAACGACGAAACGCGTGGAGAAGAGGAGAGATGGCCTGGCAGTTGGTGCACGAGTATGAGGAAGAGTGAGGTGGCTGGTGGATGGGGAGTGCGGAGGGTGAAGATGCAATGGGGAGACTATAATTGTTTTTTTTTTTGAATATTTTTTTTCTTCTTCTTCGTGTAGATGGCCAAGGGCCTTTTGGTTTGCTCAAAGACCAGAAATGAGAGAAACTCTCAATATGATGGCTAATAGCCTGAAATCAATGAGGCCCGAGGAAAGGTCAGCTCTGATACCACATGAAGCGAATTATTATTCGTTCATACAATAATATTCACCAAAATACTTGGTAAATCAAATGAGCCACAATAATGTATATATTGATGATAGGATAAAAGATGATTACAATGGTTGATAACCCGCCTATTAAATAAGGCTTGGGAATTGTGAATGAAAGGTCATGCCCTTTCATCTTAAGTACAGTTAATTATGTTTTACTATTTAATTATTATATTTATTTATGTTCGTTACACTTGTCTAAGTCATTCTCTTCTAGAATAAGAGAGATTCTATATTTCCATGCTCGAAAGTTGTCAACTTCTTCAAGCTTGTCCTCAAGCTTGGTATGATTCAACATCTTGATATGAGAACCTAAAATGGAAATAATAAAGAAATAGATCTTACCAAATTAAGATGCCCAACTTGCTTCTTGAACTGGTTGACCTAGGGTTTGATAGAGAAACCCTAATTTTTCAAACCTGGAATCTTGAAATTCTGCCTGGATAGAAAGATGTGCCTCCTTGATGTGAGTTGTCCAGTGGTGTCCTTTTCCAAATTCTATGGAGGGAAGCTCCCAAAATATGATGCCCTAGTTTCTCCCAACAGTAACGATGAGGTAAAAAAATGAAACTTCTATGATTTGGAAATTGCTTCCACCAAAAGATGTGTCTCCTTGAAGCAAGTTAGTTTGACCTTCTTTTCTGGAAAATTTGTGGAGAAAAGTGTCGGTTCTTGGAAGCCAAAGTTTTTGCAGTTGTACAATGCCTTCTTTTAGGGTGGTTCTGATACCATGTTAGAGTTTGCACTTTAATTCAGATATATTAGATATTTAATCTAATACAATACAATCACTGAAAGATAGAAAAACACAACATAGAAGATTTTATCCTGGGAAACCACAACGGAGAAAACCCAACAACTTCTTTTGTATAGATTCATCACTTAGTACAATGTTAGACAAAGATAGAAAACCCAAAGATAAGATAACCTATGCAGCTTCCTCTTCTTTTTCCCCAACGAACTTGTCTTTCTCACTCTTGGAGTGAACTTGCTTGATCTTGCAATGTGTCCAAATGAGGTAGGGCACCTCCCTATTTACACTGATCATGTGGGTGACCTAATTCCCCAACAAGGTCGACTTCTCTCTCTTACAGGGTCGACTTGTTTTAGGGAGACTTAAAAATACTTTTTTCAATTCTTCTTTTGGGTAGTATTTCCCTGACTTACAACAGAGGATTTACCTTGAAAATTTCATGACCAATTACATTAATGACATCTCCGATCGGAGGAAAAACATCCTCAAAAGGAGGTACAATAAAAGTACAATAATACTAATACAACAAATATACAAAATAATATCTTCCAAAGTTACATTTTCAACAACATTTTTGACGTGCAATTTTTTTTATAACACTTATGGGACGTGTTGAGAACCCTTTGAAGGGTTGTGACATGTTCAATTTTGAACCCTGTGTGGAATGTATCGATAAATTACAAAGTTTGTACCCACAATTGGCAATTCAACAATTTCTTATTTTTAAGCGTTGCACAAAGATTTGAGGAAAGGATTAGAAGTTGGTAGATTACATCAAACAACCTCGTTTTTTTAACAAGCTCCATAGTCAAGTCTAGATTTTCTGGAGTTAAAAATGAGTTAATTAACACATTAAAACTTCCCACAAGCGATTCATGGCCCCTCTTTCTTATCTCTTCTAAGAATTGTTTCTCTTCTCCCAATGTACACTCTCCATACCTTGTATTCACTAAAATATTGCAAGTCTTAGGCTTACAACATGTTACCCCTCATATTGTATGATAATTAAACTTTTGATTTTTATCACATTGATGGGGACTTGCAGCTAGTACCTTATGGAGTATTTGATTGAATTTGGGGTTTACCTCTTCATGGATACTTCCCCTTCTTGGCATTTGATGGGGATCTTTGGTGGAGGAGATTCACTTCTCTTGGTTGATGATCAAATTGGGTGGTTGTGATGGAGTTGATGTTTTGATAGGGTGAATCCCTTCTCCTTTGGATGGGTTGTCATGGATTTGTTTTTTAGTTGATAAATCAACATAGTTGGAAGTGATGTTTGCTACTTTATGTGATTTACATTTGTATCATGGAAAATACAGTTCACATGGCAAGAATGATATGTTAGTGATGAGAGATATTTCACATCATCCTTTATTATTATTTTTTCTTAGACTTGTACTATGGTGAAAATTTTTCTAATACTTGGGAGAGTCCATAATGAAAATGAGGGGTCTTATCATAAAATGGTGTTGGGCCATCCCCTTTTCACAAACTACACTTTGTAAAAGTATACAAAGATGAGCACATATTTAGGCATTTTTGAGTGGGTCATCATAAGGAATCATTTTTTAGTGGGTCATATCCCTTTGGTTCATGCATTCATTGTTTAAGGGGATCGTCACCTATATGCCTCATGTAAAGATTTTAAGATGTCATATGCTTGTTACTCATGGGATTAATCACGTGAGCCTACTTTGGAGCCCACATCATGAAGTTGTTATCCTCACAAAAAAAACCTAGCATGGGAAGTGTTGTGCCATCAGTAAATGGTCTTTCAACTTACCTTGAACCTTGTACATTAGGACAAATTGTGGTGGGTGTAGCGGAAACACTTTTACACATAAGTATTCTACAATAAAATTGAATATATATAATCATATATTTATCATGAATGAATGATGATTACAATAGTCTCATGACGATATACCTTTTATAGGCATTGACGGGTCATGAGAGTGCACTGGTGTGTCATTTGAATTTTTATTAATGTTAACTATTAGTTATTTTTATTATTTATTTATATATATTATTATGTTTGTAACATTGTTATCTCCTTAAAGAATGTTTTGTCCTCAAAGTATAATAAATTGGATTTTCTTTGGCTAAGCATGTTTCTCTGGTGGCATCATCTTTGTTCTTTGTCTAATTGTAAGAACTTGTCTTGGTTTTTAATTTGGGTATCCACAAGATTCTTTTGTAGGTTGTGCATTATATTCAAAAGTCTCTTCATTTGGTTAGGCAATGTAAAACCATGACACATTTAGGATGCAAACTTGCTTTTGCTTTGTCGTTGGACGATTCTTCGGCCTTTCGACGCTTTGTTTTTTAGTTGTAATTCCCCATTCTTGATAGTGCAATCTTCAACACCATATAATTTATGATGTTGTAAGTTATCTTTCATGGGTATATGTGAAGTTGTAAGTTTGGCTTCTTGTTTTCTTGGAACCTTGATCTTCTTACTATTCCTATGATGAGGTGGAACATACTTTGTGGTTCCTTCTTGTGTTTGGTTTTTGAGTAATAGTTTCTCTTTGCAATACATCTTCTTCAATCTTATTTGGTAGTGAGCATGAAATGGATGCTAGTGATACCTTTTTTGGTGTTTTGCCATAATCAACATCCGAGTTGTATGCTACCGTGACTTTGTTTTTTTCCTTGTTTCTCATTTTTATTTCCTCTAACCAATGTTCTTCAAGATCTTTGACTACGTTGTTAACTTGGTGAATATTTTATGCATGTCGGCTATCAATTTATCAGTTTTGTTGCCTAATTATTTTTAGCCTTTCGCTAACTCTTTCGGTGACTTCATGATGTTATCCTTAATACCGAGGAGTTATTGCCTTTGTCTTCATGACGTCTCTTTGTGTGAGCTTCATTGTAGTTACCCATTTTAATTTTTTGCTTACTCTTCAAAAAGCTCACTTTTTAATTCTACTTTAAATATAATGTATATAAAGTTTTCACGGGGATTTCTCCTTGCTACAGGGCAGTAATGGCTCCCTTCTGGCTATAGGACAGAAGGGTAGGTTCCTATGTGGAAATGCAGAAAAGAAAAGCGGGAATGAAACTAGACAGAAATAAAAGCAAAGATGGAGCCCCTCTGCACACAAGGTTATGGGTTAAAGACCTCCAAGACCCTGCATACAACAATGGAGACCTTCAAGAACATGTTAGGCCATGAAACCTGCAAACAAATACATGTTCGAAAAAACTGAAATAAACACAACAAAACAGAAAATATACCTTCCTTTGGTGGAAATGGGCCACCATGCCCTAGCTTGGAGGAGCACCTCTCTTGAGAATGGGGGAGCTATGGCTCAATGGAGGAATGGAGGAGAGGGAGTGTGGGTGGCTTGAGAGATAAATGGTCGGCATCCACTTGGGCAGCATAACAGTATGCAAGAGATGAGTGTTTTAGAGTGACCCCCACCCCTCATTTTATAGCTTTTTTGGGGACTTTTAGGGTTTGAAGCCCTTGGTTAGGGCTTTAGCCTCTTTTTTAGGCTTTTATCCTCTTTTTTAGGCTTTTATCCCCTAACTTTAGTTCCTTTTAGGGTTTTAGGCTCTTTTGAGGGGTTTTAGCCCATTTTTGGAGGCTTTAGCCCCTATGAGAGTTATTTAGGCTCCTTTTTGGGGTTTTTAAGCCCTTTTACTCATTTTTAAGCCTTTTTGAGGTTGTGGGGGTCTAATGGGGTGTTACGAGGGTCGTGAATGGGTGTCCTTGGGTGGTGTAGGCCATGTAGAGCTGAGTGAGGAATTTTTTGGATTAACAGATTGCCCCCTGATGTGTGAGGGCAGGAGCTCATTGTATGGCCGACGGACATCATAGGATTTGCTGCATAGAGGTGGTGCTTCCGAGGCTGGGGCATGGCGGCTTTTGGTTTTTCTAGTAATTTTTTTTACAAGGACAAGTAATTTTTTATATTAAGTGTGGTAATTTTATTTTATCACATATAGTAAATTTTACCAGGCTTTGGATGGCTTTAATGCCAATATAGCGGAAATGCTTTTACATATAAGTATTATGTAGTAAAATTAGAGATATATAAAAGTATATTTGATAATGAATGAATGATGATTGCAATACTCTCATGACGATAGACGATATACCTTTATAGGCATTGATTGGTCACGAGAGTGGCCATGTATGTCATTTGTCTTTTTATTCATGCCAATTATATTAATTAGTTATTAGTTGCTTCTATTAATTATTTATATGCTATATGTTTGTAATAGTGGGCTGTGGTATGATTGGTGCGTGCCTTGGTTTTAAACCACAACACTGATGCTCATCATATAGGGTTGTCCCTTGTAAGAACGTACGATAAGGAAGTTTCCTTCTATGTTTCTCATGCCACTATGTGATCATGACATATTCTCTTGTGGAGGGGCCGATTTGGGAAGGATCATCTTGGGTTGATGAAATTCCGAGCCATCAAAAGACAACCATAAGGTTTATTTGGCTTTGTTGTTCATGCATTATGTGGCTTCGTTTACACCTTGATCTCACATGACTTCCATTCTAGCATATTTATTGTGACGTGGTACTTCATGCCATCGACTAGTGGTTGAGCGTGTTGGACGTACCACCAATTGAGGGATGAGTTGCACATTATCGTTAGACTTGGATCCATAGGCTATCATATAGATATTTACTCAATACTTTGGTTGGTTATGGAGGTCCTTAGTGAGTTGTTGGAGTTTGTGGACTTCAAAAACTCTTGTGAGGATAACCACTATTTTTTAGAATGGTTTGACATTGTCATTTAAAGTGTTATTGTTTTTTAATAATTCTTTGAGAGAGAAGAGTGTATCAACCCACTTATGCTATTTTTGGATAGTTTGTTGAGGATTATGTTGATCTAGGAAAAGAAACTATTATTTTATCATAAAGGAAGTTGAGCTACATTCTCTATACAAGGGTAGTCTTTATTTTCTTCATGTTTGATTTGTGAGGATCTCTCTTCTCTTGGAATTTTATTGTATATCTTTTCGAAGGAAGTAATGTAGGCATGAAAGTTTGTTCTCTCTAATGTGAGCTTTGTTATTGGATATAATTGTTATGGATGCATGCTAGAATATGACTTACAGACATATGCTTGAGAGGCTGAGTTTCAAGGGTTAATTTGTTGTCTTAGAAGGGTTTGATGTAAGGGTTTTACTTGTTTAAATCTCATGCATGCTATATTTCTGGTTATGTAGTCTTACATCTATCATATTCATAGAGATGTTGGGGGGTTAACATTTCGTTATAAGACACACCCTCATTGTAATGTTTGAGAGTTGCATTGTCATTTTTACATAATTTAATAGCAAGTTAAGCAAAATTCTTGGCATTTCTGACAACTTTATTTGTCTTAACCATTTATATAACTTGCTCTCTTTGACTTGGTCTTTTGAATCCATTATTCCCAACATTGGATAGGCACTAGTCCATTATCTCCCATCACATTTATTTCTATTCTACCAAACAAAGACACATTTCATTAAGGCTTACTCTCCTTACATCACCTTGAGCCTTAATGCCATATCCTTAACGAAACTATGTAGGGATACACCCGAGAGTTGGAGGAGAGGCATTTGAAAGTTGGAGAGGTGTTACTGAGGTGACTATGGGTCGATCCTCTTAGCTGTTCCTGGGTTAGCATTTTTTTTGGGCTCTAACTTCACATGTTAGTTCGGGAGCTAACATCTTGGTGTTGTTATTGGGGATATAGTCCCTTTTCCCCCAAAAAATTGAAGATTATTCTTCATGATATTTTGTGAGATATTTTTCTCACATGGCGACTCCATGAAGAAGGGAAGAAGTGTTTTTTATTGCAGCTTTTTGAAGACTTTGTTGTGTAAAGGTGAGCACATGCAACTCTTTGAAGGATTTTGGAAGCTCATTTTGGTGACTCCACATTTGATTTGGTATCGGGTACATAATATGTATGCATTTCAACTATTTATTTTGAGCAAGTATGGTAGATGTGAATCCATATTTTCATCATCAATTTGTTTTCTCAAATTTCTTAGGATATTCACATGAGTATGATAGAGTGTGCATAATTGTTTTTAAGGGGTATGGATTGATTTTTTTTATTTTTTTTAATATCGTGATTTAGCAGTAATACATGTTAGATTTTTCTTAAAAGCAATGACTAATCTTGGTCTTGATTAAGATGATAACGTAATGAATTTGTGATTTAGCAGTAATCATGTTAGATTTTTCTTAAAAGCAACAATTGATCTTGGTCTTGATTATGATGATAAAGTAATGATCTTTTTTAGCTACTTCTAATGATGATGTCATAGATTGGTGGTGGGATGATTTGGACAAAGGAGAAATTTCTTCACTTGCGGGTCTAATTAAAGTATTTCTCAAGCGTTCCTCACTATTAAGAAAACAGTTTTTAAAAGATTTTCAAGGATCATAAACCTTAAATAAAGAAGATATTGTTGATGATTCCTCCATTGAAGATAGTTTCAGTTATGCATGAAGAGAATCTTATTATAGTCCTATTTGTTGAAGTTTTTTATTTTGATTTTGGAAGAACTAATTACGAAGATAGAGGATAAGGAATGCTTATAATTTTTTGAGGGTAGCCAAAATAATGAAGAAGTTGCAGATTTTGTGCCTTTGGAACAACCATAATTACATAATTCATGTTTATAAATTTTTTAAGTTAATTTCTAGCGATGCTTTCCAAAATTTTATTTAGAGTAATAATCACATGATTCATGTTTAGAAATTTTTAAATTTAATTTCTAGCGATGTTTACCAAGATTTTTTTCAGAATTGGGAACATGTTGTTGATGGTAAATGTACAAGAACTTTTAAACCACCAATATCTTAAGATTTTCATATGCATTTCATATGGATTTTTAACCAAAAATGTCTTAATTGTTGTTTAGAAATTGTAGGGATAAATTCATGTTTAGTTTGACATGCATTGTAGAAAATTCCAAGTATATATATATATAATTTTTTCTTCAGATTTTAGTGTAATAACATGTGAATTTTCAACTATAATTTATATTCTAATTGTTGAAAATTGTGTTGAACAACAAAGCATTGAATTCAAAATCTATGATAGTGATTTCCAACCACATAATTATGAGCAATTTTTTTTTTTGGGTTCTTTATTAGAATTGAAATCTCATTTCATACTTCCCCCTCATACTCTATGGAAGACATTTTGATGTTGGCGCAACTTAAACTTATTATGTTTTGAGCATTGATGCAAAAAATGTTGAAAAATTGGTGACATTGCGATTTTTCACAATACAAAACTTTAAACAAAAAATTGGCCCTAAAAAATTGTCACGGTAAAAATTGGCCCAAAAAATCGTCACTGGAAAAAATCGGCAAAATTTGGGAAAAAATAGGCAAATAGAGAAAACATTCGTCTGGCAAATTTTGACCCTAATAAAGTGTTGATTTTGTTTTTTGTTTTAAACTTATTTGTCTTTTCAACTGTTGGGGAAACCCCAAACCACTGTTCATCACATTAAGAGTTTTTTTTTTACCTTAGAGACATAACTTCAATTATTGTCTTGCCCACTTTAAGTGTCCACCACCTTTACCTTTTGAAACACTACTATTCAATAGGAAGACACCAAAACATTAGCATCTATGTATAAATTCATTTATTGGACCACTGAATATACACATACCTCGACTCCTTTCTTCTCAATCATCCTATACTAATGCCAAGTGGACAGCATAGTTTTGATTCATGATTATGAGATACACTTATAAATTTGATATTATTTTGTATTGGTTGTCCACTTTTGAGTCCTTGATTGAACAACTATCAAAGTTAAGGATTTAGAATTAACTTTGACTTATCATTTTTTATTTGGCATCCACTACATATATATTTCAACGTTTCTCCTATATTTATGTGCCAATATGTTTATTTGATGATGTTGTTGGTTTATATGTTTAAAAGATTGAAAAATGAATTATTTTGTATTTTCTAATGCTTGCCACTGTGATGTTTATTTTTTTGTATTCTAGACTCTTTGCCCATTTTTTGTCGATGTTGCCGAGAAGTTGTATCCAGGATCCCTCGTTGAGTTTTGTTGATGCTGATTTTTTCAGCAATGGTTTTGAGGGCGTGAATGATGTTTTGCATGTAGATTTGTCTTTAGAGAGGTCCATGGAGGATGTTTTTTAAATGGATGAGGGGATACCCTACTAACATTTTTCAGAGGGGTTGGCATATATGTAATGTAAATTAATTTTGCAGATATGATGTAATTGTTGATGTATTTGTAACTTCAGAATGTATTCACTTGTATATTTTATATATTGTATTTCATTGGTCCCCGATGTTCATATCGGGGGAATCATTAATGTAATCAAGTCATGTAAAGTCATAGAGATTATACCTCCTTTGTAAGTCAGGGGTAAAGTCCCCATAGTTGTGGGGCACTAGGGTTATTAGACTCTCCTAAAGAAGTCGACCCTAGTAAGTAATTGTCAAGTCAGAAACTACTATAAATAGAGAGTGAGCCTCTCTATTTGAGACACACACTCACCCAGCTATAGCGCATAGGTGAGAGAAGAGGAGCTCGCACAAGTGAGAGAGAGAACAACTGTTGGAGATCATCTTTTTTTCTTTGGGTTTTACTGCTGCTATTAGTGCTCATTCTATCTCTGAGGAAGTTGCGGGGTTTTCTCCTTTATGGTTTCCCCGAGGAAAATCTTTGTGTCTATTAATATTGTCTCTTATGATTGATTGTTGTGCATGCTATTCTCTTAGATAAGATCCTAATATCATATTGTCTAATTGACAAAAATCTAACATGGCATCAAAGCTAACATGAGAAGAAGACACTATGTAGCTGCAAAATCTAGGGATTCTTACTTTTTGGGTCTCTCTCCACATATCATCAGCAAAAGGAGGCTAGGCTAACTCTCCATTGAAGGCGCATCTTTCTGTTGAAGCATAATTTGATTTCGACATTTTTCACAGAAGAGGAATTTTTCAGTGAGCCCAACATAGGATATCTCTCCTCCCCAAATCGAAATTTAGAGACCAAGATAGAAATTTTTGGTTGGGTAAAACTCCAGGAAAGTCAAACTCTAATTTGACCTCGGACCTGAAAACCCTAAAATACTAAAATTGGTAGTTTTGGTACATTCACTATATCTCGATATTGGAGAAGGCTCAGGAGCCGAAACTTTTACAGGCCTAAGATAAATTCCCGATGTACCCTGTGTAAAGGTTTTTGCCTCATATTCACTATATTTTGGGAGATATGATTCCTTCAAATCAGGATTCCAGTCTCTTCCAGGATTCATCCCTAAACATGACACCTAGGGAGAATTGCTATATCTCGGGCTATGAAGGTCCAAATGAAATTTCACAAGATGTTCCAGATAGGGAACGGACTGCACTTTCTGTGGTAAATGTTTTAGGACCCGAAGGTGAAACAATGACATGTAGCAGTCTGTACAAGTCCTCTATGTTGAATAGTACTGAAATAAGTCACCTTGGGAACACTCTCATAAGTCCCAATTGGTGAAACCAATTCTGCTCAAACCTATGGTGTTGGAAAGAGGATAGATGAGGCTACCTCAGTGCAAAGTTTTAGACACAAAGGAGTATTACTTTCAGATGTATTACAGAAACAATATCAGTCAATTCTGTAGAAGAAATTGAAGAAAACTAGGGCATCATATATTTTGTAGTTCTGATCACAGTTTTGGGAAAATGAGCATGCTGCTCAGCTCGCCTTCAGGAGGCACATATTTCTATCCAATCAGATCTGAAAGATTTCATGTTTTGAAAATTAGGGTTTCTCTAACAAACCCTAGATCAGCCAGATCCAGAACCAGGATGGACACCTCAAATCGGTAAGAGCTAATCTTTTGCTATTTACATTTGAGGTTCTCATTTCAAAATGACTAATCACACTAGCTTGATGAAAAGCTTGGTGAAGCTGACAACTTCCAAGCATGGAAGTATAGGATCTCACTAGTTCTTGAAGAAAATGAATTGGACACCTACATAAGTGGAGAGGTTCTAGTTCTAGAGGGAGATGAGGCTAAATCCTTACATAAGAAAAACTTGGTCAAGACCAAGAGGATCACCTTATACGACAAGTATCTTCCCTAAAGACACCTAAAGAGATGTTTGATTCCTTGACAAAGCTATTTTGAAGGAAAAATATAAATTGGAAGAAGTATAGAAACTCTGTTGACTTAGATCAGTATTTTAGTAAAGAAGTTATAAGAGCCAGAGGGAGATGAGGCTAAGGCTAGAGCCAAGAGAATCATTGCAGATTCTATTAAAGATCATCTCGTCTCTCATGTGTCATCCTTGAAGACACCAAAATGAAGTGTTCGATGCTATGACGAAGCAATCAAAGAAGAATAAGATATTGTTATAACAACCTTGAATGGCCTCCCAGGCTCATGGGATTCATTCATTCGAGGAATGTGTGCTATAAGGAAGTGATTACCTTTAGAAGACTTTGGTAAGAGAGCACACGAGAAGAAGCTCGAATCATAATAAGAGAAAAGAAGATGGCATCAACTGAAGATCTAGCTCTCACGATTCAAAGAAGATCCCTCAAGCAATGAGGAATATGAAGGACTCAATTCTTAAAGAACCTCTTATCCATCTTAGCATTTGGATAAGAAATGATGATGTCATGAATGAAGACGATGATGAAGTGGAAGGCTCAAGGAGTCTACCCACAAAACACATAAATATAAGTATTCATTTCATGATAATATATTGTTATGCATTTGTTTATATTCGGTTGATGTGTTATGCATGATAGAATGTTTGCATTAATGATAGTATACTACTAATATGCATGTGATGGGTAAGCAGCCCATGGTTCTATAGAACTCTCCATTGCTACTTATCCAAAATGAAACCTGTTTGTTGACATATTGGATTAATGCACAATCTCAATGATTTCATGGTAGAGATGGAAGGCATCTAGAAAGTTTCCGTGAGATATGGATGAATGTTTTATTGGCTAAAATAGTTGCATGATTATATCTTTATGCATAAGAATTTTCCATTATGAATATGCCTTATGAAATGTTTCTAACCATACAACTAATGCATTTGACTTGTAGGAAAGATCGCATACAATCACCTACAAGAAAAGAAGGATGAGACTTGTTCTGAAGAACAAGTGACGACAGTTTGAGAAATAATACAAGATGAAGAATAATATGACGATACTTTCAAAGAAAGAAAGAGGTATAAAACATAGTGCAGTTATGTGACACTATTGAGCGACATCATTGATGCAGAAACTTCCAGCTATGAAGAAATAGCCAAGAAGAAAGGGAAGGAGTGCACCAGTTCAAGAAGAATGATGTCTAGGATGCGGTATCGAGACCTGAAGTGAAGTCCGTAGTATCTTCCATATGGATCTACAAGATCCAACATGCAATAGATGACAACATCGTGGGATACGAGGAAATATTCGTAGCACGAGGCTTCTCACAGAAAGAAGGCATAGACTACGAAGAGACATTTGCAGCTAGTGGGATTTGAAGCACATGACAGGCAGACTCATGTGTGCAAATTAAAGAAGGCCTTGTACGAGCTTAGAAGGCACCCATGGGACAACACATAAATGAGGAGCTTGGAGATCACCTAGAGTAATGAAGATGTTAACCTTTGCTACAAGGTTGAAGATGAAAGCCTATAGAGGATGACAAGCTCACAGATGGGTGCGAGAAGAACTTTTGAAAAGGTTCAAGATAGAGGATCTTGGTATCCAGTGACCCTAGATGGATACATAGAATATTAGTAGTAGAGGAAGCTACTTGTCACTCCGATACAAAATGTTTCAATGCATAGAGTACGAAAGGCAAAGGGAGAATGATGCTCTGCTTCAGAGGGAGTGATTGCAGAAGATTTTGAGGTTTGACATAATACAACAGGATGGACAAATTACTGATGACTTTAGGCTTTACTGAGAGTAAAGCGGATTCCAACCTTTACTTCAAAGTTGAAGGTGGAATACCGGTGATGCTTCTGTTATATGTTGATGAATTTTTCCTGGCAGGGAAAGAGGAACTCATTAAAGTTGCAATAAGGATACTTTCTGCCGAGTTCGAGATGAAGGACTTGGGTATGATGCACTACTTTCTAGGCATGGAGGTGTGGCAGAGTGCGGATGGAATCCCCCTTGGACAAGGGAAGGATGTAGTGGAGATCCTGAAGAGGTTCAAGATGATGGACTGCAAGGCCATGGCCACACCTATGGCATCGAACTTGAAAGCTATTGAGTGATGCTTCATCAGAGTCGGTTGATGCCACGATGTATCGTCAGATGATTGGGTCATTGATGTGCTTGACGAATACGAGACCAGATTTTTTTCTTTGCCGTGAACACATTGTTCCAGTTCTTGACAGATCCGAGACATGTTCACCTAATGGTTGCAAAGCATGCAGTGAGGTACCTGAAGGGTACAGTTGAGTATGGGCTCAAGTATGAGGCGAATCAGAAGATTAAACTGGAAGGTTATGTGGATTCGGATTGGGCAGGAACTGCCATTGATAGGAAGAGCACTTCGGGGTGCTGCTTCAGTATGGGATCAAAGAGGAGCAATGAAGCTCCAGTATGTGATCCAGATCGAGATCTCTCGAAAGAGGGAGTTCTAGCACAGCCGGTGAGATAGGTTGTCCAAGCATAAATCCTGGTGAAGCTTGTAGGTTGCTCAGACGTAATCAATTATGTAGGTTGTCCTCATATGTAATCAGTCCTGGCGAAGCTTGCAGGTTATCCTTGGACGTAATCAACCCTGATGTGATTCTATGCTAGAAATGGCTAGAGTGAAGTTTGAGTGCTTTAGGGAGAAGCTTGGTGTTCTCCAGATCGAGGTTCATTCAAAGGGGAAGTGATGAGTCTATGAGCCTTTCTAACATGGTGGTAGGATTGGTTCCTCCCATCGTCAGATATAAGTGATGTGCTTTTCTGACATGGTGGCAGGATTGGTTCCTCCCATGGTTAGATATAAGTGCTGAGACCTACATCCAGTATGAAAAAGGATTGGCTCTATAGAGGTACATCCAGCATGAAAAAGGGTTGGCTTTGTAGAGGCCTACATCCAGTATGAAAAAGGACTGGCTCTGTAGAGGTACATCCAACATGAAAAAGGGCTAGATCTGTAGAAGCCTACATCCAGTATGAAAAAGGATTGGCTCTGTAAAGGCACATCCAGCATGAAAAAGGGCTGGCTCTGTAGAGGTCTACATCCAGTATGAAAAAGGACTGGCTCTGTAGAGGTACATCCAGCATGAAAAAGGGCTGGCTTTGTAGAGGCCTACATCCAGTATGAAAAAAGACTGGCTCTGTAGAGCTACATCCAATATGAAAAAGGACTGGCTCTGTAGAGGTACATCCAACATGAAAAAGGGTTGGCTCTGTAGAGGCCTACATCCAACATGAAAAAGGGTTGGCTCTGTAGAGGTACATCCAGCATGAAAAAGGGCTGTCTTTGTTGATGAAGACCTACGTGGAGGCTAGGCCTACAACCAGCATGAAAAATGGCTGGCTCTGTAGAACTTCCTATGACGAGAAGAATTGAGAGATAACACCATTTGATCGAGATAGCGGAAGCAGTGATGATGATGATGATATAGTGATGATCCAGCTTTGATGACGATCCAGTAATGATGACGATCCAGCTTTGATCCAGTGACGAAGATTTGTGCTGATGAATTGTGTCAAGAGAATACCTTCCTAGTTAAGAGGGAGTGTTGATGTATTTGTAACTTCAGAATGTATTCACTTGTATATTTTATATATTGTATTTCATTGGTCCTCGATGTTCATATCGGGAGAATAATTAATGTAATCAAGTCATGTAAAGTCATAAAGATTAACCCTTCTTTGTAAGTCGGGGGTAAAGTCCCCACAGTTGTGTAGCACTAGGGTTATTAGACTCTCCTAGAGAAGTCGGCCTTGGCAAGTAATTGTCAAGTCGGAAACTAGTATAAATAGAGAGTGAGCCTCTCTATTTGAGATAGACACTCACCCCGCTATATCGCATAGGTGAGAGAAGAGGAGCTTACACAAGTGAGAGAGAGAACAACTATTGGAGATCATCTTTCTATCTTTGGGTTTTACTGCTGCCATTGGTGCTCATTCTATCTCTGAGGAAGTTGCGGGGTTTTCTCCTTTATAGTTTCCCCGAGGAAAATCTTTGTGTCTATTGTCTCTTGTGACTGATTGTTGTGCATGTTATTCTCTCAGATAAGATCCTAAGATCATATTGTCTAATTGATAAACATCTAACAGTAATAGAGATTCTAGCATATATTGATTTCATTTTTAAGGTAGTCTTGTTTTGGTTCATTACCAAACACAAAGAAGGGGTTCATGGTCTTAATGAAATGCTAGTATGGTTACATTGGTTGTATAATTTCACTTAGGGTCTTGTTTCATTCGGAATTAAAATAGGGTAAGATGAATAAACTCGACATATATGAGCATTAATTTGTTTTCAAGTACTTTTTGTTTGAAGCCAAGTTTTTGAACTATGGTTGATGTACATGTAATAAACATGTGGTTTTGAGATGTGAATTGAGCCATTCCACCACATAGTCTATCTTGTTTTGCTTATTGGAGAATTCGAGGTTCTCATGCACTTTTCCGCACATGTCCCCAAGTTGGAGCCTATTGTTACCCTTGATATTGTAGGAGTACTGTTGTGACTAAAATGAGTACTTTTGAATATGATATGAATAATATACTTATAAAGTAATGTACTCATAAAATAAAATCAAATATATTATGAATTTTTGAATATAATTAATGTAATATTCAAAGTTTGTTTATAAAACCATATATTCATAATTTTGAATTTTAAATTTAAATTAAATTTATATGAATAACTTGTTATTTCTTTTAAATCATATATTTATTATATAAATTTAATTTATAGACCTTTCATTTACAACTTCTCATCACAATTATTCATTACCATTTTTTTTCTTCTAAGCACTCACTCACTTTTAAACAGGTGGCCTTACACAAGGAGTGCCTTAACAATAGACCCATTTATCTTCTATTCTACACCCTCTAAGAAATTACTCAATACCAATTGCTCTAAACCCCATGGGCTTTTAAACATGTGAAATTTGAATAAATGTTTATTTTAAATTAATTATTGTACATTATGAATTAACCTTAAAACTTACTAGTCCAAACTAAATGTATTTAAATTAATTTATGTAACTCATTAATGATCTATTTTTTAAAACATTTATACAATTACTAATATACTATAAAATTAAATTATATTAATTATAAAATTAAATGATACTAGTTTAGGGATTATTGATTTATTGGTTGACCTCTTCTGAGATAGATTGTATTTATGCAACAAAATCAATCACCTTTTTTAATAAAATTTAAATTAAAGAACACTCACTCAATGCATTTTACTTATCTTAAGAGGCATATTTAAGTATGTTAGTTGTTAATAACTTGTTAAAATTGAAACATAATCATTATTTAAATATACCAATAATATATTTATATAAATATATAAATTATTTAAATATAATAATAATAATTTATTTATATAAACTAAGTTGTTTATAAAGTACACTCGCTAACCCATTATCCAAATATATAAATATATAAATTATTTAAATATAATAATAATTTATTTATATAAACTAAGTTGTTTATAAAGTACACTCGCTAACCCATTATCCATATTGGTTTTGACGTATTACGTATTCTTAGCTTAAGAAACTCAGTATTTTTTTTTTTCCAAAAAGAAAAAGATCTTATATATTGGATATATAATAAAAGTGTCACCGTGAAAATTACAATATAACAAATAGGCCATAACTAGACCAATATTTCATCCATATCTACATAACAGACTAGTCCATAACTTCACCCATATCTAAAATAAATAGACAGCTCATAAAATAAGTACTCTATCTTTTCTTTCTTATCATCTATCCTATATCCCCGGCATCTCCCACCAGATATTTACCAAGGTAATTTATGTAATAACCATTACATATTTTACCTCGGGTAATTTACCCATTATGAACCATAAAATATATCAATTTTATGCGTTCATACAATAGCACCAGAAAACTAATAAGTACCAAAAATAGTAAAAACAGATGGTTCATGTCCATCCCCGCGGGCCACCAAAAATTGTCCAATCGGCCCCTCCAGTGCCTGCTTGGATAAAAGATCCGCCTCATGATTGATCTCCCTATATATATGCTGGATACTGATCTCCAAGAATTGTCGTTTCAACTCCAAAATACGGTCCATCCACTGAGTAAGGTGAACTGCTTCCAACTTCATCTTGCCTGCGAACCATTCAACAATAATCCTGGAATCACCAGCAATCTGTATAGTATCGATACCCAAAGTTCTGGCATAGTGGAGTAAACTCCACAGTGCAAGCAGTTCAGATCGGGTATTGGTACCAATTCCACAGTTCCATTTGATGTGATATCTGCCCAGTACTGGCGAAATAAGTATGGCCCCCACTCCACAGCTGGTACCTCCATTCTGTGACGCTCCATCAAAATATCCAATAGACCTGTCATGTAGAAAAGTTGGCTGCTGAATGATACGGG